>JAGJRP010001377.1:0-16545 GCA_022832235.1 Lepidurus couesii
CTAAGACGCAGATTCGCTTTATAATAGTTTGCGCTTCCACTCAATAGATTGCAGTATTGAAAGAGCGCGAGCGCGCTCCTTTTTAAATTGTGAGCGAAAGCGTGAGCCCGCTAGCAAAAAAAAGAGCGAGTTGCAACTCTGCCTATTATATACCCCAACCCCCCCCCCAAAAAAAAAAGTTTTTTTAAAGTTATGAAGCCTTATGCTATACTGTGGAACTCGCAATAAACATATCTGAACTAATATTTACAGAAAGCGGCAATTAATATAAGCCTTCTGCTTGTTTAACTGTTTTTTCAATAAATATACGAAGCAAATTTGGAAGCGATATCCTTTGAGAAGTTATTAGGTTTGAGTTGTGTATACTCGTTCGTCTATACGCTTGGTGACGCATGGAAGCTTTAACTATTATTAGATTTATTCTCAGAAAATATAATGAGCTGCATTATAAATCAGTTAACTTGAGATGGAAATCGAGAAACTGATCGCACATTCGTTTCTCCTTCCAGTTGGATAAGTGCTGGAGTTTAATTGCACTTTGCATCTCCAAGGCTCTTTGATAAGGTTTTCTGGGAATGCGCGATTATAGCGCTCCAATTAAGGCACGCTATCTATGCCTTTGCATGCATGCGCGTCCATATCTAAGCATGAATACCATACAATACGCTATTACTTACAAGTCGACTGTGCCAGTAGTTGCCGTAATACACATAAAGCATTCCCAACTTTGCACCAAGTTTTACCCTCACTTCAATATTGCCAAGTGAAGATCATGTTATGCAAGTCTAGAAAGGGAGGGAAACGGAAAAAAGTCACAGAAAATCTACCCCGAATGGGAACGAAGAGATACAGTTGCCCGAAATAGAAATCCAATTTCAGATTAAAATAACTATAGGCCTGGGCACCGATTCAGAAATACTAAACCTGCTACGAAGAAAAGGAAAATCAATTCCGAGCCAACTTTGTGTGTCAGGTGTAGGCCTACTTACAGGGTGGGGAAAATACCAAAGTTAGCTTTGACGTCAGGAGTGGACACAAGTGGTCCTCGCCACTGATTTTTCCTTCCAGTTCCAGTTCAGTTTCCCCCAAGAGTTCCCGTATTTCTTTCTTTATTATAAAAGCAATTACAGGAAGCTAAGAAAGCTTTTCTAATACAGTAGACAACGCTAATTGTGATCACTGGATATTAGAATCAGCAGCTTTTTCTGAAATTGCAAACTCCATAATATTTGTGAAAAACCCTTTGCAAGTTTGCCGTGCTGTACTTAACGTCGCAAACCCTTTTGGGTTAGTCTTTGCGTAGCCTATAATTAACCTCCCCTCCTCAGTCGAAGTTAAGACTTAATTAAGCAAACGACAACTTTTTTGTTGCTGCTCCCATAACTCGCTAAACAAAACTCTGCTTCGTAAAACTGTACCATCCTTCCCAAAACATTCGTAATTACGGCGAGCCCAAATTACTTTTTTCCTCTCTCACGAGGCAATCAAACATGCTTATGAAACTCTTGTATGCTTTGTTACTTTAGAGGCAGGAATAGCACCCTATAAGCCTTCCCAGTTATACCGTGGAACATAATCTTCTTCATCTGGAAAATGAAATAAATAGAACATAAAAAGAATTCCGAGAAAAGAAAAGGAAAACAAAGAAAAAGACAAAAGAAAGAGACCTGCATTTATATATTAGGAACCGTATTGCTTAATGTAATGATTCTAACGACAACAGGAATGCTTCCTGATCTCGTCTCTCCGGGAAACCTTTTGTGGGCACAACAGGGGGAAAGAACCTGACCTTTAATCACGCCTGGACCTGCCAAGGCAGCAGCCCGACAGAATTCACAGATTTAGGTGAAAAATACGCGTCCATGAGGATGCGGTTAATCAATCCTCCTTCGTCCCTTCCCATTTTTCTCTTAAGAGCTCGTTCTACAGAATCACACTCATCACACTGACTAACGATCCCGAAACATCTCGACAATTTTCTCCCTACAATCTTAACCGAAGATAAGGATTTTCTCTAAAAGAAGCACAGCGTTAACTTTCTGGAGCAAATCTCCTTTTCTCATAACGTTTTCATTACATTAGATGGATTTTCCTTACCCCAGATGAAAAGTGTTTCAATTACAGCTGAGAAATTCCGGAAGGGTCCTAAAACCTGCAACTCAGAAGTAAAAAAAGGGAAAATCCACCAAAGCAGCTTTCAGGAAAAGTATGTCCGCATGTCCGCTTCTTTTAATTCGGACAGTCCAATATCACCAATGGCATTCTTTTAATTCACTCCATCTACAAAGAGAGCGGAAACTGAGAAATTGTCTTACAAAAACAAGGATTCGAAAAAATTATATTCAAGTTATTTTCGTTGTTGCTCAAGCAACTTAATTTTCTATGTTTTTTTATTTACATGTATTAGGTCCCCAACAGCAACAAGTGCGCTTCAATGCCGATGGAGACGCTTATGGCAGCTACAATATTTACCAGTACCAAAAGAACGGGACCAAATGGGATTACGTCCGCATTGGGGAATGGAGTTCCACGTAATATATTTTTTTCTCTCCGGCTTTTTATAATAAATAAGTTAGAAAGCAAAGTGAATGATTTTTTCAATTTTTTTTTTCAAATCGATTTTTTTTTATTTCCAAAATTACCCTCAGATTGATCCTGAATCTCACTATGGTGCGCTGGAAGGAAAGCAACGCATCTCTACTTATACCTCGTTCCATCTGCAACGAAGCTTGCCGAACTGGCTTCATTCGCAACTTCCAAGTAAGTTTCCCATTGACCACTTTTACGGCTCCCATGTACTGTACCTTAGATAATTTCCTACCAAAACACCAATAGTAAGATATTAAACAAATGAATTTGTCAATTATATAGTTAAATTTATTTTAAATGTTTGTTTAAACTTGCTGCATTCTCATGACAAAAGGGTATGACATCAGTGCCATCTTTTGACATAAATGATCAACTACTTTCAGTTCTCCGTTGAACGTTTCGTTAAGTTCCGAGTTTTTGTTTTATAAAAGACAAAAATTCAGAAAGTATACAAGCATCAAACGTTGAATTTATTTCGAGTTTTTAGCTGATTTTTGAGGGGCTTGCACTTGCAAAGCAGGAACGTTTTATGCCAGGAAATTTGGGAAAAAACTGAATTTCCAAAAGAACACGGTATTGCATTCCTGAAGTAAGAGTTCACCACATCAATACTACAAATGTTTGAGAGTTTCGATTTCAAACGTCCTCTACCGCTATTTAAGCGTTTTTTTCTCTATTTTTAACACTCCTTAAGGGCCCAAGTATTTACGGGGAGCCCTCGTAAAACCTGAAAAGAGAATTCAAGAGAGGGAAACTTGTGCTAATAATATTTTAACGCTTCTTTCCCAACCCCAGGATCAATGTTGCTGGAGCTGCGTCGCCTGCCGAGAAGACGCTTATGTCTACAACGACACTTGCGTGACGTGCGAACCAGGTTATGGGCCTAGTCCCGACAAAAGTGGTTGTTGGAAACTCCCTGCTGAGCACCTGACTTGGGATAGTCCGTGGGCGGTGGTACCGCTTACCTTTTCTGCGTTGGGCGTTGTAGCGACGCTGTTCACTACAAGTGTGTTCCTCCGCTTCCATGCCACGCCCGTTATAATGGCCTCGGGACGCGAACTTTGTTACATGCTCCTCGCCGGGATCCTCCTCTGCTACCTCATGTCCATCCCCATTTTAGCCAAACCCACGCCTACCACCTGTGGTACCTTGCGACTCGGGCTTGGAATGTGCTTATCCATTTGCTACGCTGCTATTTTCACCAAAACGAATCGGATCTCACGCATTTTCAACCGGAGCGTCAAAGGCGTGAAACGGCCCTCCTACACGTCGCCTAAGTCTCAGATTGTAATTTGCTCAGGTAAAAAAAAAAGAAGAAAAAAACCTTTCGCTTTCACTGTTACTTTTATTTCGGATATTGCTCTTAACTTTCGATATTGCTTTTTAAACGCAACTTGTTTGATTAGAACGACTATTTCTCCTGTATTTGCAAATTTTTTCTTTGATATTTCTTAAAAAATTAACTCAATTCGTACTAATTTTCGTTTAGGTTTGGTCTCAGTACAGTTCATCGGAGCGCTGATCTGGCTTTTAGTGGAAGTACCGACAACATCGGAAATCTACCCTTACGCCCTCACTGCCATTCTTACCTGTGGCATATCCAACTTGCAATTAGTGCTCTCACTGCTCTACAACATGTTCCTCATCTTACTCTGTACCTTGTACGCCTTCAAAACGAGGAAGATTCCTGAAAATTTCAACGAAGCCAAGTACATTGGCTTCACCATGTACTCCACGTGCATTGTCTGGCTTTCGTTCGTTCCTATCTACTTCGGTACTAATAACGACTACAAAGTAAATACGGATCAGATACAAAGTTTTCCTAAAATGTCCAATTCTCTAATACTTTCTTTCCCATATTTTGTACTCTTAGATCCAGACTGCTAGTATGTCAATGTGCTTAAACATAAGCGCGTCAGTAGCATTAGGCTGCCTATTTACGCCCAAAATCTACCTGGTTCTTTTTCAACCGTATAAGAACGTGAGACAAGCGGGCAATTCCGTAAGTTCCTTATGATTGTCTATCTTGAGCAAAAAGTAATGTTACTGCTTTTTTATGAACCCATTCTTACTAGAGTGCGGCGCATATGAGAGCAGCAGCTGGAAGAGCCATGAAATTCGCCCACAGTAGTAGTCAGGCCCCTCTGCAATTGCCGACGTCAGTCGCGTCAGTTCAATCTGTGACGTCACTCAATTCGCGCTCCAGTCCGGGTCCCAATACTCAAGCGCCGACGCCACGCCCTAACGGCAGCCAGGCCACGCCTCATGCGGCCGATGACACGAGTGTCAGCTAGGGAAGGCGTGAGGTGCTGTTGTAACTTGGCCTAGGCTTCCTCAACTTCGTCAAAGGTATACTGTGACGTCACCAAAAGGAACCGTAAGGTGATGAAATCGCCAATTTAAGTTTGGTTTTTATTCCTGACCAAAAAAAAAAAAGTAAAGAAAACCAAAACTTTTGACGAGGAAGCAATCGGCCAGTTAGGAGCAGCACCTCCCTCGAATTTTTTCATTTAATATTTTGGTTTAAATTTATTTTTGCTATTTCCGGTGGAAAGTTAGTTACGAGAATTTGGAGCAGTACTTTGTACATAATGTTAGTTGCGATTGTTAGACGTCTTTCATCCGTCCCCCTTCCCTTGTTGAGAAGGTCGATCGAGCGCAAAGTCATCAAGCCAGATAAAAAACGACTATTTTAATTTTTAAAGAGGAGAAAGACAAAAAGAAACAGAATAAGAGAAATTACATGTCAGAAAGTTTCGGTGGGCGGGTTGAGTGTGCATGTCGCCACGCCTCCTTGGTTATTACCTGTCTAGGGTGGGCAGGACAGCTAGTAAAGAAGGAGGGTCTGAGCCCCGTGGCCACGCCCCTTTCGGGACTTGACCCGCCCTACGGGACAAGAAAGAACCCTCGCTCTTTTTGTAGAAACATACCTCTTCTCATTGAAAAGTTTATTAGATAATAGAATCAATTTTATTGGTGGTTACGAATGTTTAAAGCGGAGACAACATTCCAATCTGATATATGAGGCTTAATTCATGCGACGATTCTCGAAGAAAACTGGCTCGATTGTATGGGATCTCTAAGCCAGAGTTAACCATTCGACAATTTTTTGTCACTTCCAATCCTTCCTATTCCCCCTATCTGTGAATAAACTAAACATTAAGAAACACTTGTGGCTTTCCCCCCTTCTCCCCCGTTATTTCTTGAACGGAACCTCAAGTAGAAGTAAAAATAAACGAAAGATTTCATTCCACAAAACGTTGTTAATTTGTCTCGTCTTCTGCAAAACCACCCCATCAAAAGTGCTTACAATATGTTAGTTTGCCCCAAATTATATTTTGTACTTACCACAAAAAGCCGTGACGTTACCAAAAAAGAGTTAACAGCATCTATTGCACTTAAGATCAACTTTGCCCAAGAGACGAATTTTGGCGGGGAAATGGCTATGGCTTGGTATGCTCATTTGTAAATAAACGAAAAGATCCATCCGTCTTTGTTCTGGGAATCAATTCCAATATATAGTTGTATGCACGTTTTGGGATCATTTCCAGGAATTACCAACGATGCACTTACACGTTTCCGTGTAATCGTTTTTGGTAGCCACGTGTAACCAGTTACACGTCTTACGCTTAGCCGGACTGTTTCTAGTCTTACGCTTACATAAGCGTAAGACTAAGAGGATAAAGAAACCTCTACTGCCTTAGCATATGAAGGTTATATATATGGTTATACTTAGAGTTAATCAGTGCTAAGCTGGTATTTCCACAAAATAAACGCATTTAGAATGGTGGTTCGCAAACTTAAGTACGCACATTACACTTCGACACTGGATTCACTTGCCGCCATTGCGCTGCTAAACCTTTGTGGCATTCCTTGCGCAGAAAGGAATTTCGGATAGAAAAACGCCTAACAGACAGCACCTAACGCCACCTATTATATACGCAACTAATAAGTATTCCCGCCAAGTGTTAAGTTGATTTTACATATGCATCATTTTAACTTTAAATGAACACTTACTTACATCGTGAAGTTATCAGTATCCCTTGCAAGCTGACAAATGCAAGACATGTTGAGACTCAGTCCATATCTCACCATTGAAGCGACATATGTTTGAATTCCAATTTGCCGGACTGTTTCTGTAACGCAAAATATTATTTAAAAAGAAGCTCCACCTTCTCCATTAAAGAGAAAAGTGAAGAACTGAAGATGAATACCCAGCCATAATGATTCATGTGTTGGTCAAGCTATCCTAAAACCAGTAAAAATTTAATTTCTTACCTAATTTATATCATTGAAGACTACATAACGAGAAAACTATAAAGAAAAACGTCCGTTTAATTTCTTTCATGGCAGCCTTATCAATCATTTGCGCGTGACTTGGTGACAAGGACTACACTCACATTCTCTTTCTTAACCCTTTGCAAACATACAGCTAAACTCTCTTCCACATGCTTTATGGACAATGGTCAAAAAACTAGTTTTAAGTAGTCCTGGCTTTTGCGAAACATCCCCGCATTTCAGTGAGTTTTAAATTAAAAACGAGAACGAAAATATTCAACTTTTAGAACGAAAAACGAAATAAATGAACACAAGAAAGTTACACAAAACTTAAAAAAAAGAAACTATTGGCAAATTTTGGTAAATCAGAGGAGGTTCAACATTTGTGTGGGGTTGTGTCCGTGTAAAAAGTATGCATGTTGACAAGGGCAAAAATGCATTCCATAATACACTCTAGGTTATATCCAGGAGTCCGCTCTCCAAATTTTGTGTCGGATAAAAACTGTAGGAAAGGGGGGCTTCTTTGACCAAGAAAAAGAAGAATATATATAAGGGCAATCTCCATATTGCGCTCACGATCCACTGAACACAAACACGAAGCAACAATCCTAGTTTTTTAATTGCTTCTCCACTCCCTATCATTAAAAAACCCAATAAACAAATCGAAGAGTTCTTCTTTCTCCCGCAAAGAAATAAAAAGCAGAACTTCCAGTCGAAGAGCTGCCTGTAGAAAAAAAAACTGTACACTTGTTCTAGCTCCCCTCCACAGGGTCTTCTTGGTCCGAAAATAGCCTTCTCAGTCCAGTTTCCTATTATTAAGGATTTCGGGACTGTAATTTGTCAGCATTTTTCTTCCTTGATTAGCCCAAAAAATCGGGATCATCGTCGTCGCTGTCATCACTATCACTGTGTCGCTTCCGTTTCTTCTTTTTCTTCTTCTTGTCTTTACTTTCGCTCGACTTGGAAGATTTCCTGGAGGAACGCTCTTTGGGAGGTTTGCTACTCACTTTGGGCGTTCGCGGAGAAGTGGGCGTGGCTGCAGGGGCAACAAAGCTGGAAGCGTTGCCCTCCACGCGTTCTCCAGGCGGAGTTAGTACTTGGTACGCTCGCATGGCCGAAGCCAAGCGTTCTTCGTTGGACACTTTATTGGAGTAGCCATTGCCTTCTTCATCCGGCTCTTCGCGGTCCATTTCCAGCATGAGCTGCTTGAATTCGAGGTAGTGCGTCACAAGGGTCCGAGGCTCATTATGTGTCCGTCCTGCATTCAACTGCTGTAGTAACGCTTCTAAAGTCACTTTGGGCATGAACTTTTGGTAAGACGGTTTCTTCGTGCAAGTCTTCTCGTACACTTTCACAGCCTCTGAGGGACTATACTGACTCATTTTCCTACAGAACCAAAACAAAAAGAATTACTTTTCTGTACTTTCCAAAAATATATTAGTTTTTAATTTCAAAAAGAAAAAAAGAATCCTTACGCATCTGTGATGCCATATGTCTCCTTCAAATGCTGCTTGAGTTGCAGTAAAAGGACGCAGCCTTGAGCGGCTTTGAGCAGCTCTTGGAGCGTGGACGTATCCTCAGGTACGCGGGACAGTAATGCTTCCACCGTTTCCTCATCGTCTTCCTCCTCAGGGTTGATCACATGCGTCGGTGGTATCAACGCCTATTTTGAAAAAAAAAAACGGTATTAGAGAATATGCTTAGGATTAACAACATGTCCGTTTGGGTACCGAACGCTTCTGACAAGAAAACGGTTTCACAAAACTAACAGGTTCTCTGGTAAAAACCCGCTGGTGGAAGAATGACACTATTGTGTTATAGTGTTGCAACACCGGAGAACTTTAGTTGAAAATTCGAGTTGAAGTTGGATTGGAAATGAATTAGGTTAGGTTAACGATTCTCATCAACTTTCGTTGACGAGAACCGTTAAAACTTGCACTTGTTTTACGTGACAACTTTCTGGAGAACGTGTTGCGCAAAACAATAACAAACAGCATTGCCATCTGTGATTGTTTGTATCAATAAGCTAAAGTACACGGGAGCCTTGAAGAAATAAAACAAGACGCTTCGTAAACCAGGCAGTGTCAAGTTCGTTACGTCACAAATGTAACAAGGTAGCAACTCATGAACGGTTTATCAGAAATTGTTTCTTTTTTTTACTTTCTTACGCAAGGCTTTCGGAAAACAATAACAAACAGCAGTGCCATCTGTGACTGTTTTGCATCAATAAGCTAAGGTATTCGGGAGCCTTAAGTGAACCTAATGTAAACAGCAGAAAGTTAAATGAGTCTTCTACCTCTTTGAAAGATTGCAGTAAGTTGGTGCCAGTGACGGAGACCATAATATCCACATGGTGAATGATAAAGTGAGGCTCGTCCATGACTTGGTACGGAAAGCAGGCCAAGTTATCCGCCAAATAGAGCAGCATGGGCAAGGGCATTTTGGAAGTTTCTTCAAAGAGTTTCAGCATGGACATGGCGATGGCTCTTCTCTGATTTCTGGAGGATCGCATCAAGGAGTACAGATATCCATTCAACGCTGCTGGTGGCTCGTTTTCTTTTAGCCTAAAGCCCCGCACAATCCCTCGGTAATCTTCCTCCACCACGTTCTTCTTCTTGCTTTTACTCCCGCTTGAATTATGCGTTGGCTCATCTGGCTGCTGCGCTGACTGGCCCGCACTGGCGTCTTGCTGGAGCAACGCTTGCAGCTGGAAAGAGAACCTGATGCCTTGCAAGGCTTTCATATGGACAAAGCCAGGATATTTTTTCTCGATCTCCTGCAGTTGTTTATCCGCCGCATGGCTGACGCGTTGCTCAGAATCCGTGGAGAGGCAGACGAGGTAAGGGACCATCGAAGTGGGCGGGACTAAACCTTGCTGCAGCACCAGTTGCACGACCCTCAACGCAGTATGACGGACGGTCAAAACGGGGTGTAAAAATGACTCCATGAGCTGAGTGAGATAGAGCTGAATGACGGTAGAAGCCATTCCACTGCTCACATCTCCCATTTCCTTGAGATTCTCAGATTTCGCCAAGCTGGCCCATTCCGCGTCTTGCTTTACCATCCTCGTCTCTTCCTCTTGCAGGTAAATTTCGATATTGCAAAGCACCTAACAAATAAAAAAACTCATTTAATTACTCTGGAAAATAAGGGTTATTAATTTAAATAGTTGATTTGAACTAAATGAATCTAAAATAACTCGAGAATATAAAGGAATTAATATGTTTTTCCTAGAAAATAATAAATAAATTTTAAAAATAAATAAAAAATCGACCCTAAAACTTGGCAAGACGATAAAAAGACTCGCTTACCTGAGTACGAAGCTGGACTGAGACGGAGGGAGACGTTAGTAGTCGATGGTAGAGGCTTTTGAGCTGATCTCCTAACATGAACTCGTGGTGTCGTATACAAACGGATCCAATAGCTTGCAAGGTGTAATACTGCAAGTCCACCGCACTTTGGCTCATAAAGTAGAGCAGCGTATCCATGACATGCTGTTCGACCGACATCGCTTGGGGTAGTAAGTCTCCTCGCACGTCATTTTTTCGGAAGTCAAAGTATTTGAGCAAGAGACCCACAGTGAACAAGGCTCGTCGGAAGATGGGTTTGTACCGTTCCAAGCGTGGATCCTGTGGGTTTAGCTCCATCTGCTGCTTATACTCGCTCACTGTCCCGTAGTACTTCCGAAAACAGTCCCGAATTAATCCGTAATTTTGCGTCACTTGATTCACCACCGAGCCCAGGCACGACAGACACGCCGTCACCACCGTTTTGTCGTGCTGTAGAATCAACTTCACTGCATCTTCTTCCAGTTGCGCCATGAACGTCTCGGGAGGGTGTTCCAACAACGGTACCACCAATTCCAACGTTCTGGCCACATAACTTATGATCTGGTAGTCGCCCTGAGTCTACACGTAAAACAAAAATATCAAATTAACGTCAAATACAATAACACTCAAACAATAACTAAAGTCAAATAATCAATAATCAAATAAATAACCAGCCAAACAATAATTAAATCTATAAATAAACTTAAAAATAACAAATAATACATTAAATAAGAAATAAACATTAAATAATACATCAGATAAAAAAAAAAGCTAGAAATCAAGCTAACGAATTATTCTGGTTTCCGGTAAGAAGTTAATAATAACTACGAACAAGTTATTATTAACATGATTTGGAGGATTTGTTATTTACCTGACAACGTAAAGTGAGGTAAGGCTGCAACGTCATGGCATGTTTGACCAGTAACTGAGGCCGGATTTTGGCAAACAGGTAAAGTGTGGTGAGACAGGCCACCAATCGCTGCGAAGATCCAGTCCCCGGTGGTGCAGTGGATGGTTTTGGTGGGTTCATTTGAGGATTACTTCGCTCCAAGCTGGCTTCTTCTAATCGAAGCACGTTTTCCACCAAACAATCCACCATTTGTTGACACGCGAGCACTAAGGTCTTGGGCGGTTCCACCACGACTTTGGTGGCGTCGTCTTTGTCTTCTTTAGGTTTGAATAAGCTCTGCAGGAGCGATTCAAACCAATCCAGACCTGTATCTCGACACGCTGCCACGACCTCTGTCACGTTCATCACTTTCTGCAGCAAGGCGTCCTTCTCTACTTGAGGTTTGTCACGTACCGAGGCCACTGGGCTGAACCACAGGGCTTGAAACACTTCCATAACGAGTTTCTTGATGCCCGTTTCCTCGTCGTTGACTCGTCGGATCATCTTGACGCAAATCTCGGGTATTTTGGGGAACTGTGGACACTCGGTGCAAATATCCTTCATAATCTTGATCACTCGTTTGCGAACACTCACACCCGTGTCTAAAATCCGGTCCGACAGCACGTTGTAGTACTTGTCGATAAGTTCGGGCCGTGAAAGCACGAATTTACCCACCAAATCCACTGCCGCTTCCCTTACGGACGTGGAAAGGTCCAAGAAGGAGTGGTGTACGCCGGCTTGCATATCAGGGCGGGCCAGAACGCCTGGATCCGCCTCCACCACTTGGGTCAGGCACTTCATGGCTTTGGTGCGCACACCAATGGCCGGTTCCACCAAAACGCGCAGAATTTGCTTGAGGTACGAGTCAAAGGACTGAGAGAAGGGGCGGGATGCAGCCAAGTAGCGCGCAATGAGCTCCGCCCCCTCTGCGTCCAATGTGGTCGACAAGTTGCCCGTCAAGTTCACTTTCGAAAGCAAAAACTGTCGTTGTTGTATGGCTAATCGCAGTACTTCCGCACTGTTCACTTCCGCTTCTGGTCCACCTAAGGTCAATAAAAGAATTTAATTAATTAAACCAATCCATTGAATTTAATTAGATTAATTAACTTGTTGGAATTTTCACAAACTTTTTATTATAAGATATTGATTCTTCCAATAATTATTGGACTCTTCCCATACTAATTTAAAATTCAAGATTCAAACTGAACATTTAAGTTAATATTGTAACATAAAATCACAACTAAATAATGAAAAACTAACACAAATGGAAAACTGTAAATTCATGAACTAACCCCTAAATGAACTATACGCCAATATTATTATTTATATATATTTTTAAAAACTTTCCAGAACTTTCAGGGATTCAAAGGTTCCTGAGATACCAGAAACCTTTACGAATTTAGTATTGCACCATTTCCCGCAATTCGAAAGAATGCAAAGGTTACAGGGACGTAGAAGCTCATGTTCTTATTTGCATTAAAGAGAAAAAGTAATGAATTTTTGAAAGGGGCTCCCAAAGGGAATTGCTACGTAAATAAAGACATTGCGCGGTTATATTTTTTTTTTACCTGATTGTGTTCCTGAGAGACGTTCGTCCTCGTCAATCCCATCTTCATCGTCGGAATCGTCTTCGGAGCGTCTTTTCTTCTTCGGATTGTTTTTCCGGGGCGTGTCTCCACCTGTTCCTCCCCGGTTCCGCCTTTCGATCATGGCCTGAAGTCGGGCAATATCCGCTGCTGCGTCTTTGTACCACTGTCCGATAGAGAAATGCCTGGCATGGAGCAAAGCCGGGTCGCCGTTCGCTTGTACGCACAGATAATCCAGTAACATTCCTTCTAGTACTTGTACCCGTTCCGCTTCCACCGCTAGGGGCGTTGCCACGCCTCCATTTTTCTCCTTATCTTTGTCTTTTTTCTTCTTCTTTTTACCAGAAACATCTTCATCCCCGTCATCTTTGGCCTAGGAAATATAAATTCCCAAGTAATGTAAATGAGCCTTTTAAAAATGTTATTTGTAGTAAGCCAGTACTTGTCGTATGAGGGCGTCAATAGTATCAGTGCGCAGATGGGACGTCACTGAGTCTCGTCGTAACCTTGCCGTCACCACGCCCAGGTACTCCAAAGCAGCCAACCGCAACGCCATATCTGTGCTTTTGTTAGAAAATGTGTTGACGAGCAGCTTGCCCAGTAAAGACAGGAGCATTTCGGCGGCTGGCCACTCGGGTTTGTTGACCGTGGTCAAGAGATCTTGCAGGAAGTGCTCAAAAAGCGGCCGGTAGTCCACTTCTTCGTTTTTGGAGCCACATTTGCCCAAAAACACCGTCAAAAAGCTGATTCCTGTCTGCCAAGCGTTGTCGTACTTGGAACACACAATAACATCGCGGTCAACCTGCCAAAACCGAAAAAAAACAGTCAATAAATACTTTTTTTTCTTATTTTTTTTTAAAAATAAATACCCCTGCCATTTCCAATGCAGGCTGATCCTCGCTGGAAACCTGCCGGCTGGTGGTCCGGACTAAATTTTCGGGTAAGGTGACTACGACTTGGATGAGCTGAAGCACCAATGCGGTAAGCATTTGGATATACTGATCTGAACTTAACCGGTAAGTTCGCAAGCCCCGTTTGGAAGAAGGAAGGCGGGCGATGGAAGCCAAAATGTCGTCCAGAAGCAACCGCCGATGCTTATCATACTTTGCAAAGATCTACATAACGAAGAAACAGGTCGTAAATTAATTTCTGACGGCATGCACATTTTTTAATATTTGTTTGGTTTTGGTTTTTTAAAGCAATCGTACCGTAGTGACAAGCTTTAGGGCGTTGAGTTGCAACTCCGAGACGTTTTCCACAAAAAACGGAGGCACAGCTACGGACGATAAGGAGAGAATGGTGGTATCTGTGAGCGTTTGGAGCGCTACGAGTTCAGACAGTAAGGCCACGCATTGGCACAACTTGTGGTACAGGACTACCACGCTTTTTTCACGCACATCTTTGTTCCCACTCTTTTTCTTCTTGCCCAGCAAATTAGAGTCTGAAACAGATTTTTAAGAAAAACAAATGAAAATTAGCTAAGAGCCAGTCTAATAGCGGGTTTCACTGGCTGCACTGGTGCAATATTGTTGGCACTCGGTGTGGTAAGATATACATGTTTGACACACTAAGTTAGTGCCAAAAATACTGCACCAGTGCATCTAGTGGAACACGCGATAATACTGTGATGACGAGTAAATGAAAAGAAAATTACCTTTATTTTTGCCCACGATACGATAAACAGGATCGTATGTAGGATAGACCGTATTGGTGAGCTGGAACTTTGCAAAATAGACCAGTCTTTCAATCACATCTTCGAGATAAACTCTTTTGTTCATTTTGGGGGAAGTGAGAATATGTAGGGCGCACAAAGCAGCTTCCATAGCCCTGCCCACCCTTTCCATACAGGTATCCAACCAGAGTCGACTTTCCTCCTCGGATTCGTCCTTTTTGGGTGAGCAAATAAAATTAAAAAATATTGCATAATTAGAAAAATTGCAGAAAAAATTAGAAAAAAATAATTAAAGAACAATAAGATTGAAATACTCACGGGATCTGCTAAAGGCGAGATCTTGGCTCCATCACGAACATTAATTTCCAGGATATTGAGTAAACGAACAATTCGCTCTGGCGGGAAAGCTTGCATAGCGCCCATGGCTTTGAGTTTGGCCGCTTCTGCGCACAAGTCTTGCAACTGATGCTTGGAAATAAGAGCATCCGCTGGGACCTCTATGTCTTGATGAAAATCTGTGGCCAGTTCGACATCTTCGGTCTGGTCAAAGATGGCTTCCACGGCTCGGTTGAATCTTTGGTAGGTGGTCGTGTCCATCAAATCTTCGGCATTGACATGCCCACTACTGCCCCCACCTGTGGCTGAGGATACCACTAATGAACGTCGCTCCACTTTCCGCATTTTCTTTTGCCGGACTCCATCGCTCACGTCTGCCTGCTCCGTTTCCGAAGACCTTCGCTTCCTGCGATGATTGGTGTCTTCCTTGTTCCTATGACTCTTATCTGGCGTTTTGACTTTCTCATCTTTCTTAGGAGTGGGCTTGGCCGAGATCGTGGTTTCCTCCCCATCTGAATCGGACGTTTCCCTACCAAACAAGCAAATCACACTAAGTTAATATACCTCCGTTACCGAGCTTCTACGCCCTTTAAGGCACAATGTCTTATAAAAAGTCTTGTTAAACGTTTTTCTGCGATTTCATTACAATTAAGATTAAGAAAATTAAATTCTAAAAATATTCAGTTGAACACAAACTACATATTCATTTCGATTGGCTTATTTTTCTATATTTACATTTCCTAGTTTTAACGTTTTGTCGAATTTTTTGGATGAAGACACTAGGATAATTAATCCCATATTCTTTCTAGGGTTAGGTGGAATTGTTGGTGGTGTGGTATTTAGTTGAATATTTAGTTCAATACAAATTCTGCCAGATAAATAAAGTAACTCAGGTCGATTTGTAATACTTTAAGTGCATCTTCTCGTATTTCTCTCCTTAACTGGACAAAAATTATGTGATCCTTCAAAACAATAGCCGTTTTCGTTTTGTACGTTCGAATTAAACTTAAGACTAGCCAAACTTCCTTGGCTTACGCTTATAAGCGTTCGTTTTAGTAGTAAACTTTGAAAGTTTATGGAAGTCGACTGGGAAAGTCTTTAGTCCAAAACAAACGGTTATAAGCATAAATTTACAATTGCTCCACCCACGGGGCGGCGCTTGTCGAAAATAAACAAAACACGAATTGTTCGTTTTTCGAGTATGGTTTTCAATAGCAAATTATTGTTTTGTTCTGTGGGGCAGTTAAGTCTCCCTTGAAGTTGCAAACTTCATTTGTATATGGCTAATTAACTACTCATTGGAAACAAATGTGCATTGGTTGTGCACTACCTATTAGTAAACTCAAAAAAGAGTCCTGTAAAAATATTTTTTTCACGAAATGCACGGGTTTTCTCAAAAAAATGTTCCGAAATCCCACACGCTAATCCCCTACACTGAGCTAAGGTATACGGGAGCCTTAATTTCTTCTATTCCTGAATCAGTTTTTCGTATTATCCGGACAATTGAAGATACGAATATCGAAGATGTTGACGGGATAATTGTCTTCCATTAGTTGTTTGCAACTTACGCTCGTGCTTTATGTTCCAAAATTCAATAAGATGAAAAAATAGTTGATGGCCAATTAAAATAATTAAAATATGTTATAAGTGGCGTATTCTTAAAAGCACGCAGTCTCTCGGCATGCGCGTAATAAACAAAGGAAGTAAGTAAACAATGGGGCGGGGTTAAGTTTAAGTCTGGGCACACGAGTACTCGTTACAGACTTGCCTGACTTGAGACCAAAACTAAATGTCAATTTTTAAGGTCCAAGTCTACTAGCTAAATAAAACGCCCATTTCCGACGTTTACCCATCTCGAACGCTTAT
>JAGJRP010001378.1:0-16522 GCA_022832235.1 Lepidurus couesii
AAAAAAAAAATTAACACCAATTTTCAATTAATAAGATAATTTGCTTTAAAAACTGATTGCCATGAAGAATCAAAATATAAGCTCAAATACCTTAGAATGGATTTTTGGACCAAAAGAACGTTGCAGCCGGCTTTCTTTACTTGCTTCACCACGTTCAAGATATAAGCTCGTTCTTCACGCAAAACGCGATCCATCGCAGCGTAATCCGCTACTACAACTTGATTGTCCATCTAGAAGTATTACTTTTTGGTACAAAAACTTAAAAAATTTATTTAGAGAAGTTTACGTCTGTTTTTGGAGGTGAAATGCAAAACTGAATGAGACCAATTTTTGCTTTTTCAACTTTCGTGGCACTTGCGCCTGCTGGCCTGTGATCGAGGACCAAACCGTCGATCAACTCTGTATCTTCAACAGTTCCTCCGAGTTTCCTGATCACTTTAATATCCTATAAATCAGTAATTAGCAAAAAAATTAAATCATAGATACTACAACATACGCGTAAGTCAACGTTGAAATCTCGGGTAGGATCAATTACTCTAAGAACGGCGTCAACAGCGATGGGTGCCAGTAATGAAGAGTGCTCAGAAACTACCTACAAACCCACAAAGTCTAAGTTTAATAATACTCAATATGCGCTTTTCTTCTTACTTTTGAACACAAGGAGGTAGTGGCGCTTTTGAGCAGACTTTCGCGATCAGACAAGTCTAAAGGAATGGCCATGCTAGTGAGAATTTCTACACATTTGTTCGCAGCTCGCTGGAAAGCTTCAGAAATCGTGGTGGGATGAATGCCTTTCTCTAGCAACTTCATGGCAGCTTCCAGAAGACTACCACAGAGAACCACAACACTGGTTGTGCCGTCTCCAGCTTCGACATCTTGGGCTTTGGATAACTCAACCAACTATGAAACAAAAACTCCTTAATTTTGAGCATGAAAGATACGGACATTAATTACCATCTTCGCTGCTGGATGCATAACGTTCATCTGCTTCAAAATAGTGGCTCCATCATTTGTAATGGTTACTTCACCATTACCGGCTTGGATCTACAATAGCTTTATTAGAATCCTCTTGATATGAAACTTGAGCTTTCGGTTTGTTTACCATTTTGTCCATGCCTTTTGGGCCCAAACTGGTACGGACGGCATCAGCCACGGCTTTACGAATATGTTAAGAACACGACAAGAAAGGTTTGATATAAAAAGTAATGTAAAATGTTGTGGTATTATGAAAAATGTATACCTTTAGCTGCATTTATGTTACTCGCCCTGATCTCAGCCGGCTTGCTTCGAGTCACGAAAGCCCTTGTACTGGGGGTTGTATTAGCAACCATTTTCACAGAGTATCCTTCACGTATGATATTTAAATATTTAAAAATGAAGGATGATTATCAGAAACCAAGATATTTCCAGATAAAGCACACGATTCACGAGTTCAAATGTAAACAAACCAGTCACCATTTGCAAAGCGCTGGCGTCATCAAGCGGTTAAAGTACGCAGTCAGTACCACCTCCATGCTCTGCATTCGTTCGATTTTCCGTATCATCTTACGAATTTTTCCGTAGATATTTAATGATGGAAAACACCCTTGGAAAAGAGCCAGCTGTGATAAGCACAAGCTTACAAAATACCACGTTAATCTCATTACTGCAAGTCGAGTTCAAAACCAAAAGTAAAACTGCTAAAAATTTGAGAAATAAAACTCTACGGTATCCGTTTTCTCTTAGTTTCCAGTGGAATACCGGAAAATAGCGTTATATTCCCAGTTTCTCGTTTAGCTTGTCTGGTTATTGATAGCAGTAACCCCTCGTTCCTTACTTTAACGAAGTACATAATCTCAACACATAACCCAAATAATTACGATACCGAATTAAACTGGGCCTATTTTCACCAATAGAAATGTAGTGCAATTCGTAAAAGGAAACGCCAACGGGCATATTGTGTTCGTGTCCACCCACCTAAACTACTCCGCAATTGAATGCTTCCAACAAAAGTACATCAAATTGCCCTGAATTGCCCTTTCTAATTTCTTGCGAAAAGTAGAGTCCAAGAAGCCATTCCAGATTTCGACATGCCCTTTCTCGTGGCCTCACATTTACAAGAAGCAGCTCGTGTCATGGCTCAACTCGCCAACGTAAAACGTCGTTTAAATTTCACAAGTCTTTTCAATAATTTATCCAATCTTAGGTATTTTCTGTATCCAAACGAGATACTGTACAACAGTACATTGATGAATCTTCAGCATCAGTAGTGACGGACGAAACCAGAGGCAGTTTCTTGGCGCTTATGGGGTTGACCCAACAAGGCAAGTGTATCTATAATAAACACGAAACGAACGTCAGTTCATTTTCTACGCTTGTAGAGGCGAACATTCTCTATGACGCATTTGGATCAGTAGCTGCTGTTTTGGAGGCCAAACCGGAAGAATTAGTCGACTATATTAACAGACAATCTGTCACAAAATTCCACCTTTTTTTCCGAAGCACCCCTCAGTTCCAGTAACGCCTTTAACTGCTCCCGTCGTCCTCGTGCTAATAGCCCCTCCAGGCTCAAGGCCAAAACGTACAATAACCATCCACGTATGACTAATCAATCGCCCTTAGTTTATTCACAATTTCAAGCTCCCCCAAACTCAAGGAATGACGTGCGGGGTCCAGTGAAAAGCTTACTTTCAAGGTCATCCATAACGATTTCGTTTTTCGACATCGAGATCGCTAACATTTTCCTCAACAAAGTATCCTGTAAAACTTAAAATACCCAGAAAGATGATTAATTGGTCCCTAACTTCAGTAAATCTGATACCCATTAGTATGTTGCTTTTCTACGCGAAGGCCAACCAGATCACGCGGATTACGTAAACGTTCTCCCTGGCGCCCACATAGCTTTTAAATCACATCAGAAATAGACAAGTCAGACCACAAAAAGACCACAAAGGCTAAAAAAGAAAAAAACGCACTAACGAGATTAACAGCATATTTATAAGATACACAGTAGCTCGTATATACAGCCCCAAACTTCCTCACGCAGTACCCAGGACGGTTAGGATAGCAGAAAAACCCTAGCTCTCGCTAAGTACATTAGCCTAAATGTAAACCATGGAGAAAGGAAACGTTCAGAAACCCAAATCTGTACAAGGAAACTTCCAGAATAAGTTTCACGAATGTCACCACATCTTTTAACAATGTAACAAGGGAGAGCGAGAGAGAAATTTTTCAACATAAACACATCATCCAAAAATAAAAATTATTTAATGATCGACGTCCAGCCTCCGCACACGGACCCGTTGTTTGTAATGATACTCTTTCAAGTATCCTTTGAGGGGCTTAGGTAACTTGAGAGTGTTGATTCCGTCGTAAGTCGTACGATGGGCAATGACGGCCCGACTCAGATGCTGCAAATCGAACGGAAACGTCCTGTGCAAGGGTAATGTCAGCATGGGTTCAAAGAACATGCAACAACTGGGGTCTTTGTAATGTTCTATGAGCCCACACACGCTATGCGACGCGTAAACGCCCGGATCGTGCGAATCGAAACTAAATTTGTGGTTCCACTGCTCAATCCGCGCATGAAGCGACCGTCCGTACCTCCTAAAAGAGACCGAAAAGAGATATTCTTCTTGAGCCGAGTCCCGGAGCAGAAAGGTCCCATCTGGTCGGTTTTCCAGCAGCTTCTCTGCTTCATAGCGGTCCATTTTGCCCCAGTAGAAGGAGCACCTGGTGATGTCCAGCAAGTCCGGGACGAGACAATGGATATAGTCGACTTGCGTGTGAACTCCGCGACTGACAGTCGTGGCGGAGGCAGTAGACGGCGCAAGGATGTCGCAAAGTTCCGGAGGGTGGTAATGATGGGTGGGGAGCAAGTGCCAATCGAGATTAACGTGTGTGGATAGAGCGTTCGAGGCATATAAGGAAGGTCCAATTAGGGTTAACGAGTTGTGGAATAAGGCGGTGAGATTGTCCAAATTGAGTTCATTGTTGGTGTAGAGCAAGGAAAGCTGTTGCGGATTGAAGTTGAATTGGTTGGTAGGAACCAAACTGGAGGGGGAAGTTGATGACGACAAAGCGGAGGGGCTCGATAAAGGGCTGTCGGAAGAGGAGTAGATGTGAGGACGGTAACCAGGTGGAGGTTCGACGCCTTCCGCGATTTCCCGAGCTCGTTCTTGACGCGCGCGCTCGTCACAGTCCTCGATGGGATAATCGTCTGGGTTAAACCGCGATAAGTCAATCACAGGGATGCGGGAGGCTAAATCGTCCACGACGGGAAGCGTCGCTTCTGGCGTTTCTTGGCTGGAACGGACGCAGGAAGTGCAACCGACTAGGGTTGTACTGGTAATCTAAATAATAGGAAAAATAAGTAAATAGGGACACATGGTCATATAAACAAACTGCGCGAAATAGAAGACACCTAGAATTCCAAGAAAAAAATCACAATTCCCTTGGAACTATTGGAAAAAATACATCAATATTGCACTTGTCTGTATTGCAAACTGAGGTTTGTTATTTAGCTTTCCAAAAAAAGCTTGGCTAATTATTATTTAGAAAAGATTTCGATTGTTTTAGGATAATTTTGTTTCCGATGTACTAAAAGATTATGATTGTAAGATAATTTGATTTTTCTGAAAAGGGTTTCATTTTAATAGTTGGCGAATCTCCATTGTTGACACGAAGACCAATTTCTTTATATTGTGAAAGACTTTTGTTTTGAAAAGGTTTAAATTTCATTGTGTGGGCTTTCACTATTGACAGAAAGTTTCCGTTCTTAGCACTGAAGGTTTTCACAATTGGATACGCTTTTTGTTTTGTCTTTTCTAACATGCTTTCCTTCCTAAAGTTTTAAACGTTTCTATTGCTATTGTTCGGAAAGAGATTTGAATTCAATATTGAAAAATATACGGAGATCCTTTAATTCAGGAGCTCTTAAACTTTTTCGGTCGCGGCGCACTAACAGAATCCCCCAAATTCGCCGCGGCGCCCCTTAGAACATAGGGCTAATATAATTGCTGCATCTACGCAATTATAGGAATCTTTCGCGGCGCACCAGGGCGCCGCGGCGCATAGTTTGAGAACCGCTGCTTTAATTGATCGTGACGAAATTCTCATTGACTAAAATTATAATAGTTCTGATTACAATTCACCTTTTAGAAAGTCCCGTTACAACTAATAGAATTTGCATATGTAATTCAAATGGAAGATTTTTTGTGTCCGCTATTTCGCACATAGGTTGTTCCACTTACAGGTTCCTCTAAGGTCGATTCATCTTTGTCGGTTGCGCGGGGACTTTTTACGCGTAATCGCAAACTCCAATGTTTGCGTTTCTTGTCGCTCCGCTCGGTGGTCAAGCTGTTGTCTGATTTGGGTTTTTTTCGGGATCGACGCCCGAACGAGAGGGTTTTGAAACTGCTGCGACGACGTTCGGAGGGAAAACCAGCGCTGGAGGAAGACGAAGATGTGTTGGCTTGCTGGCAACTACAGGCTGGCCACATTTGATGAGTAGAAGTTGCATTTACACAGGGACAATTAGACGATGGGGAAGACGTTTGTTTGGCTGGTTCTGCACTAGATCCGGCTTTAGGCCGAGCTCCGCCATTGTTTTCCATAATAGGATTGTTCTCTACAGTAGTACCTGTAGCAGTAGACGGCGAAGACGATGCTGGTACTGGTAGCATTGTTTCCATCACTAAATCTCGAACTTGGACCACAGGGAGTTGTTGCGATTTGTTGGTAACAAAATATGCTCCCAACTTTTGTCCCATAACTTCGCTATAGATCCTGGGAGAACTTGCTCCCATAAACTAAACTAGTAACGAAAGCACAATTATTAATATTCTTAGAAATTTGTCGACTGTCAGATCTACGTCATCACACTGCAAGTCCTAACGTTAGACTCGAGTTTGTTATGTGTAACTAATGCCTTTTACTTTCTAATTCGGTAGAGATCACGGGTCAGCTGGACCCACTTTCATAATTCATATAACACTATTCCTATTCCACGGATAACCAACATCTTCAACTGCAAAAGCAACGTGAGAAAATTAATCACCCCACAGCTTAACAAGTTTAATTCAATAAACTTTCAACTCCAAAGTCGCAAAGTTGAAAGAGATATGGGTGGTACGTGTCCACAATGTTGGCTAGGAAAGGTGCAAGAATGGAAACTTTTGACCAGGTTTCCGCCCTTCCGTCAAGATGCACTGAGTAGGAAAATCCTGCATGAGGTCTTTCCAGCAATGCCAAATCGTTCTAAATAAGAGCTTCAATTGGCTTCCTTGGGTCAAGGTTGCATAAAAAGGTTATTCGCTTGTATGACTGTATTTTCTATGTTTTTAAGGGTGAAATTGTTAGGTGCTAATTAAAACAAAATTTTAGTTTCGTTAAAAAATCAGAAGAACAAGAAGCGAACATTCAAAAGTCTGAACGTTTTCAAAATTAGTCCTCTGAATGAAAGTTAACAAATTTTCGTATCTATTACGTTCAACTTTACGGAAAAGTCATATTTAGATTTAGAACTTCAAAAATTTTGAATCAAGAAAATGTACCGTATCGATTTTCTTTTCGTAAATCATTGGGTCACCATTCGCATTCGGGTTGACCAACGAACTTTTAAAATAGTTCAATAGATGGCGTTACTTCGGGATTTTCACGCCAAAATCAATTAATGTATTTGTTTGTGGCTTGTAAATTATTAAGTTAACAATGATATTTACGCCTAAATAAATAGAGAAGCCGATCAACTGTGGTCGATTCCTTACAAAAATGGTGGACACTCGTATTCAAGTGGTTGCAAGGGTAAAGTTTCATTAATTCATTAAAAAATACATATGTTAATTATCCCTAAGCCTAATTTGTACTTATTATTAATAATTAAATACATTAAATTCAAAGGTTCGGCCCTTGCTCCAGTCTGATAACAGCTACAGTGCATCTGAATTTCTCCATTTGGACCCAGCCGAGGGTCGGGTGGCATTGAACGGCAGCAAAACCTTCGAATTCGACTATGTTTTGCCCCCGAATTGTTCTCAAGAACTAGTTTATGGCGGCTGTGTAGAGCCTCTAGTCACCAGCTTCGTAGATGGTAAGTATTTAGTCTCCATATAAACTATAAGACCCTTAAAAACTAAGTTAGACTCTTAATAATCCCTTTTTAACACAGGCTACAACGTCACTGTAATGGCCTATGGTCAAACAGGGTCGGGAAAAACATATACAATTTGTGGACCTAGTTTGTTGTACGCCATGAATGAAGCTGATTTCGGCATTATACCACGAGCCGTACGACACATGTTTCTCAAGATGAAAGACTACCCTGTTCGACGGTACACGATTCACGTGTCTTACCTAGAAATTGACCATGAAGAAATTCGCGACTTATTAAGCATGGAAGCTGTCCATGGCGAAATCGCTATATTTGAGCATCCAGACGTAAGCCAAAACCTTTCTTGATCCTTTCTAGATAGTAAAATTATTCCGTTTACTGCGCTAGGGCTCAATTGAATTAACTGGGGCAACTCAAAGAGAGTGCCATAATATCCAAGACGTTATGAGTTGCTTGGAAACCGGGTTAGCTTTACGCTACACAGGACCGGGTCTAATGAGCCAATTTTCTAGTCGCTCGCATGCCCTCTTTACCATTCGTTTGCAACAAGACTGGAGCCAAGGTTTTCTATTGTGGTCAAACAAAACGAACCTTTTATTAAAAAGGTTGCTTCTCTTTTCACAGAGGGTTTCATAATTCGCCAAATTTCCAAGCTCACAATTGTGGATTTAGCAGGTTCGGAACGCTTGAGTCCTGGGCCATCTTTTCCCATCAATTCAGGCTTATTAGCCCTAAGTAACGTTACAGCTGCCTTAGGCGATCCGCGAAGAAAAGCGAGTCATGTAACTTATTGGGACTCGAAATTAACGTGTCTCCTTAAAGTAACTTTGAAGTAATTTTCCTTTTGTGCATGATTTAATGTATACATGGGTTGTTAGGAATCGTTAGGAGGAAATGCGTTGACGCTAATGATCCTCTGTTTGTCGCCTTCGGCGCATGATATGGAAGAAACATTGAATTCGTTGAAATTTGGCTCCAGAGTTACCAATATCGTGAATGGAGCGGTGCCTAATATTGGGATCACGCCCTTGCCCATCAATCCCACCAACTTTTGGCCCTACGACACACCTTTTATGCCAGCCATGCTGAACAACAATTATCCTGTCCATTTGTCAAAGCATTTTATGCCGATTCGGACCCCGCCTTCGTTTTATCCGCCATTTTTTGCTAACCCTATAGGAGAGGAGCGAGGGAGGGGCGAAGGAGAAGCCGTGGATGAAAGTGAAGGTTACGAAACTCGCTTGTCTCGAGCTCAGTTGGTAGAAGAGCAGGTTTTCAAGTAAATTTTTTTTTACACTTTTTTTGGGGGGTGGAAGGAATTTGCAAACGTAATTAAGTGCCGTTGACTTAAATCCGTAATTTTAGTTGAAACTGACGGTTATTTTATTCAGGCTGAAATTTGCGGCATTGCAATGGCAACAATTGGTCACGAGTGCGGAAAGAATGTTAAGCGAATTTAGCGCCGGAGGGAGTTTAGCTCCAGAAGCGCTGCATCAAATTCAAACCTGGCTTAACTTAAAACAAGAAGCGCAAGAAGTAATTGAAGGAAACGAAACTGCTAAGGAAGACACTGAACCTGAAGTAGAATTTGAAGATCGCAATACATTACACGTTATAGGTAAAGTATACAAAATCAATTCTAAATAATTTAGTATATTTTTCATTAAATTTAACGTAAAAATATCGTATTCTTTTCTAAGCTAATTACAAGATAATTAAAGTAGTTACAGTCCGTTTGTATATACAGTAGATGCCGCTTATTGTGGTCACTGGTCGTTAGAATCAGCCGCTTTATGGAATCAAATTTTAAAGGACCGATTCGAACGATAAAAGGCAAAGCATTGTAATCGGTTATTAGAATCACACTTCCGGGTATTCGAATCAGTTTCAAAAGAATCTTCACATGTATCTTCACGGAACTGCAATGGGGATTGCTACATGGACTTCGCATATGGCCAATCCTATCATTTCCAGCCTACTGTTTAGGCTTAGGGTTAGGGGTAAATCCCTTCTTAATTCCCAGTTAATTAAATGAGCAGGTTATTCAGTTGAATGACCAGTTCCTTCAATTGACTTGGAAAATTAGAAGGGGTAGCGTGTTAAGAACCCTACCTAAGCGTAGGAGTAGGCTTCAAAAGCGCAGTGTTAGTTGTGTTTTAGACGCGTGGTTATATGAAAATGGCGACGAACAAGAAAAAGCTGATATAAATGTAAAAAGAGATATTGCGGCTCATTGAAACTTATGACAAGTTAAATTTAAAAGATTTGCCACAAAGGGAAGCGGCCGTTAAATTAGGAAAAGTTGTTGTAGTTGGGAGCAATTTCCCTAAAAACTCGTAGTAATTAGAAGAATTTAAAGCTAATATTACTGAGCATTATCTTATTAACATTATTATAACCTATAATTGACTTTTAAACCTGGTAATTTTTTTTTTTAATAGAGGAAGTTTCCGAGCCGAATTCAAGCATATGTTCGTCTACCAGCAGCTCTAATTCCTCTTCTTCGGATGTTTCCCACGAATCCGACTTTAACGAACGTTTGGAAACGTTGAGGCAGCAATTCCGTAAAACTACCGATATGCTCATTTTGAGCATCGAAGATTCTTGTGACCTGATTCTCTCCGAAACTTCACACGTCGAAGCTCTTGATAACGCCCCTTGCCTCAGCTCAAGTAATTAATAATCAGTTTCGTCTATTTCTCCAAGTTATTTGTGTTGATTCAGGTGTTTTAAAACTGCTACTCTAGAATTTTTTTTCCTTTTATGTATTTATTATTATTTCGTATGTTTTTTTTTTTCTTACAAGGAGAAGAAAGTCCAGAACCTGCACCTATCCCTGGGCGCCAAGGTCGCAGAGCTAGTGTTTTTGAAACTGGGGGTGCATCAGGGCTAACTTTACCCGGGACGGATAGTACCCGTGAGGTATAAAAGTTCGCAATGAAACTATAAATAGTCTAAAATCCTACGTTTGCTAAGGAATCCGTGGTTAAACCCCGCTACAAGACGATAATCAGCATCGTAGCTGAAGAATCTGACACTGAAGACAGCGATTCTATCGATTCTGAAGCTAGTCCGTCGGACTTGGATGACCAGGAATCGCTTAGCGGTGAAATCGACAGTGAAGGCGAGACTCAAAACGTTGTTGGAGGCGCCATCCGGTCCGAAGAAGCGTTAAAAGAGGAAATGCGACGTTTGTCGGAAACTTCCGAAACGCGCAAAGTTCAAGTACAGCACACGGCAGGGGAGCTAAAGAAAGCTCAACAAGCATTAAAAGAGTTACGAGGCGCCATTCGCCTGAAGGAAGCTTATATCCAAGACTTGCTCAAGTCGGGCGAAGCATCCGAGCTGGCGAAGCAGAATTACGAAGCGCAGATTGGAAAACTCGAGGAAGAAGCTGCGCAGACGCGTTTGGATCTGCAGTTGGCCCAAGAACGGCTCGAAGAACTGGAAACTTGCGACCAGCGCAGAGAAGATGATGAACACGTCCTCAAGTATCAGAAAGATATCGCTCGATACGAAAAAAAATTGAACAAAATGAAAAAGTTCCTCAATATGACCGGTTCGACACCGAAAAAGTAAACAATTTTTGCTTGCTTTCATTACAATTCTGATTTCTAATTTGTATGCGATTTAAATAGGGTGGAAGAATTAGAAAGAAGCTTATCCTCAATGAAAGAGCAACACAAGGAAGTAAAAGAGCAATTGAGACAAGAAGCAGAACGCAAGCGTAAACTGGAAAATGAGTTAGACCAAGACCAGAAACGCATTGTGATCCTGGAACGACAATTGGAGGAGCGTAAACGAGCCTCTCGACAGGTACCTACCTTTTCCTATAGAAACTAACTTTGGATAGTTTAACAATTTAACCTTGTATTGTATCCAATATTTAGTCGAGAAGGAACTCACGTGCTTCACGGAAAAGTTCCCAGGATAGTGACGTTCGTACCGATTCGCAGCAAGCGGAGTGGGAACGGCAAAAGAAATGGCTTTGTGAAGAGGAAGAAAGGGTAATGGTTCTGCGAGCCGAGACGGAGAAGCTTAACGAGGATCTGCGAGAGAAGCATGCAAAGTTGGAACAGAAAGAGCGGCATATACACAGTAAGAGTCAGCCTCCTCCAAAGTGCTACGAAAAGGAACAACAAACCGATACCCAAGTACATACTGCCTAAAGTTTGCACGCAAGAAAGACTAATTAAATGTTCCATTCAGGAGCTGACGTATTCTTTGGCGCCAAATATGAAAAGTGCGGGAACAGGCACCCGAGAAACTTCCGACACGGATAAAGAAGCGATGAGGAGAGAAATACGGAGCTTACGGCAAACTAGAGACGCATTGGTCAAGCAGCGGCAATTGTTGGATGAAAGACAACATAAAGTAAAGAATCTTTTGGTTTTTTCTCGACTTTCTCGCGCAGACTATTTTTTTAAAAAACAAAAAGATCAAAATAAAACATAAACAAAGATATTATTTATGAAGTCTCAGTGCTAAAGTGTGATCTTAGGGGCGTGGCTTGGACGAACCTGAGGAACGACGCTTGCTTGAATTCGATGAAGCTATAGAAGCTATAGATGCTGCTATCGAATACAAAAATGAGGTTATTTGCAGTCGTACCCGTGAATTACGCAGTCCGGTAATATTTACTTAATTTTCTACTTTTTTGTCTGCGTTAGATTCGTACGTTGAACAAACTCTAATTGATAAGACAAAAATAAAGAAAAAAAAATATATTATTCTTAGACTGGTGATGGATTAATGACCCGCTTAATGAGCCTGTCCCACCCGGAGACACGTGCCTTACTGTACAAGTATTTCGAGAAAGTCATCGACTTACGTGAAGGTGCCAAGAAATTAGAGCAACAATTCAACGAAGTCGAGGTAAAACCAGCGTTTCTCTTTGCATTTTTTTTCCCTGCGAACATTATGACATGGCTAGCTTCGTTGGAGTATAGTTATATGGTCGTAGCAGCGCTTCGCTACTTGTTTCTCTTTTTTTGGGCTCCTTTTTATGGTTTTATGGGTTTGGTTGGTTTGCTGCATGCTGTGTTCACACCTGGGACGTAAAAAGGGGTTACGCAGCCGAGGAAGGGCGTGGAAAGAAGGAGGGGAGGGGGGACTGGCGTTATTTTACGACAAGCAGCGTGACAGGCCTTGTCTTCTGTCTTATCGATTTCGATTAGTATGCCATGTAACTTTTGCTACCTCACCAAAAACCCTCACCCTAACGTTATCCTTACCTGTACACTGCACACTTTACCTAGAAATTACTGTTTTGCCTTGAGAAATTTCCTTCGTCGCCAATGTCAACTGATTAAGGGCCTCCAATCACGCTATTCTTTAAAGTTAGACTAGAAAAAAGAAAAACTGTACGAACCTTTTCTCTTAATCAAGTTACATTTAAACCTTTTTCTTTAGCAAAAAAAAATTGGGGTTAAACCTATAACCTTAATTTTGGAACTCAGCCGCGTTCGTTTTGGCGAAAGTTTAAGTCGACTTAAAAGTCTATCCAAGACTTTTCAAGAATACGCTACTTTTAATGTGTTGTAATTGTTTTTTTTTAAGTACTTTAATTGGCAGTCGACGATTTTTTTTCATCGAAGTATTGAATTTTGGGACAGAAAGCACGAGCGTATAAGTTGCAAACAACCAATGGGAGACAATTATCCCGTCAATATCTTCTTCAGCCACATCCTCAATTGTCCGGATAGCACTAAAAAACTGATTTAAGAATGGAAGAAATTAACTGCCCCACAGAACAAAACAAGAATTTGCTATTGAAATCCATACACGAAAAACGAACAATATTGTTTATTTGTTTATTTTTTATTTTTTTTTTATTTTTTATTTGTTATTTTGTATATTGTTTATTTTCGACAAGCACCGCCCCATGGGTGGAGCAATTGTAAACTTATGTTTATAACGTTCGTTTTGGACTCGAGACTTTCCAAGTCGACTTCCGTAAACTTTCAATGTTTAGACAAAAACGAACGCTTATAAACGTAAATCAAGGAACTTTGGCTAGTCTAAGTTCAAGTCCAACGTAAAAAAAACGCGGCTTATAATTTGTTTGAAAGAGAAATTTGCTTAATTAGATTTTATTTGTTTATCTTTTTGCTTTTTTAGAGGTTTTTTAATTTGTATTTTTTTATTATTTTTATTTATGTTTGTTTGTTTCTCAAGACGCAACATGAAGATCAGTCACGCTATGTACGTGAAATCTCGACTGCCTTACAGCGTACGCGGTTGCACAGCGAGCGCCGTTTGGTAGCACAGCAGCGCGAGTACGAGCAGAAAATCGCTCAAATTCTGCAACAAGAAGAGCCACAGGATAGCTCGGTCATGGAGAGGCGGATGCGAGCACTCGATCGTGAGTTGCACGACAGTCGCCGAGAGAATCGTGAACTTCGAAGACAGCTACGAGACGTATTGGCCGCTGTGGGCTTATCCAAGGGCAACAGTAGCAAGCTGGAACCTAGTGGGATTCCTTTCGCCAATCCTATGGCTGAAGTGCCTCATATGGGTATTGGAGTAGTACCCGATGGAGGTAACGTGGGTCATTTGACTACTACAGCCATGGGTCCGCCAGCTGCAGCGGCCGGTACCAGTACAGGCCTTGCGACGGCTGCGCCACAGCCTAAATTGTCCGCCTGGCAAGGCTTGCAACAAAAACTGCGGATGCCGGTACTACCGCAGCCCACGACCACCGTGACGCGCGAAAAGAACAAGCTTATCATCCAACAACAGCCCAAAGAAGCCAAGGAATCAAGGCGTCCTCGTTGATAAGGAGATAATTGTGGCCAACTTGCAAACTTTAATTTTAATCGATGGGTTTTAACGTCTGTACCAAAAATTTGAAGCATTCGTGGTGTAAAATAAAATAGTTATATTAATGACAGTTTAAAAGTGTTGTCAGTAAAATTTTAGATGTTCGTCAGTTTTTTTTGCGTTTTATTATTTTGTATGAAAGAAATACTTTTGGAGGGACGGATTTTTGAAGCCGTGTCTGTTTTAACCTTAATATTAAGGCCACGGTGCACTGCAAGTAGTTGATCATTTTTTGTCAGAAGAGGGCACTGATGTCATACCCTTTCTCGATATAATTTAATAAATTTTTAACAAGAAATTAAAAGAAACTGAAAGAGACCATTGAAAAGTTATTTTTTATATCTTAATAATAAGACCTACTCTGCTAAGTTTGTACAATTTTGATATACGATTTATTTAAAATTTTAATAACTTGGAAGACTTTTAAAAATTTTACGCAAAAATATACTAAAAAAGATTAACTTATTTTAGAAGACTTTTACAACCCTACGTTACTGTCGCACAGAGAACTATATTGCATAGAGAATTAGAACTTTCGAATCAAAATTTGCCATGTTGTAGCGCCATAAGGCGTTCCACGACACCGTGGCCTTTATTCTGCGTTTTAGGTGCTACGGGATAGGCAAAGGCTTAAATTTAAAAAGCGAGAACATAATAGAGTGGCATTTTAGAGAGAGATAGAAAGTTCTGCTTGTAACATAATGTGAGAAGGGTGGGATAAAGTTGATGGATTTATTTCCAGTTTGTGTCCGAGTAGTGTATAAGTAAGCTAGCTTAAGTTGAAAAATTGCCGCTTGAACCCCTGGTTAGAGCAGGAACCGGCCCCTTACCTGACACAAGTCAGTATCGCAAGTCAGTTGACAACCCCTTGCCTCATAAAACATGCACACCTTGCTCGCAACACTTTATCCTTAACCCCTTTTCCCCTCGCTGTGCAGTAATTTGCATGCGATCCCTTTGTTTCTTATGCTCCACTTTAATTAAGACAGATAAAGTTACGTGTTTCGTAATTTTATACTATAACTTAGCTTCGATTTAAATGCTAACTGATACGGAATGCAGCCAACCATCACATTTTTAAACTTCCCGCAAAGAAATATTGCTAACTGGAATTGCAGCTATAAAAAGCAAAACAATGACATATATCTCGAGGAATACGATATTAGAGGGCAATTCCAATAGACTATAAATGACACGCATATCTTTATACCGTATATAATGACTTGTGAATACTAAATTTACGGTGGCATTATATTAAAAAGACGATAAAAACACAACAGTGTTGCACTTAAACCCTACCTAATAACGTGTAAGTGATCGTCCCACGCTTTGAATGTGTAGGTTTTCAGGATACATTCCCATTTCTCCATACAATCAAGCCACTCCAAAGCACTAACGTTTGTCCGGTTATCAACACAAAACGCCAAAAAGAAAAAGAAATCCGACTTCGGGAGTTATTCTATACTATCGTGCTATTATAAGGCTTCGAACCCAACGACATCTGGTCCTGAATGCGTGCACACACGTGATAGCCCCAATTCAGGACAATTCACGGTTGTTAACGAAGTTAAATTTCCTCACTACTTCTTCTCTGTATTAACAATTTCTTTCAGTCATTAAACCGTAAGAAACCGTAAGAAAATTGTTAGATTCTTTGCAGCGTTGTAAGCTGGCTGCGATCTGCGGCACAAACTTTTGTTTACAAGGCTTAGCGAGTTTGGACGAACGAAGTTGCGCGCCATCAGATTACTAGGAATCAACGACATTCAAGCCACCTGGAACCTGGAAGGGAAGTAATGACTTGTAGTATACTCTAATCGGGCAAGTAACATATGGGTGCAATGATGACAGCGTGGGACAGTGCTAAACTACCAGATCAACATATAACCATAGCGCAACTTGAACCGTCAGCTATCTATTTCTTGATTATTAGATTTCAAGAAGTTTCCTATTAAGACAAGTTTTACCTGCCTAAAAGAAAATCAAATTGATTTAATACCGCAACCATGCATAAATGATTACTTTGAAAAAGACCAATGACCAATTCCTATGTCCCACATCACCCTCGTTTTTTGTTTGTCTTCAGCAACAAACCGACCCCAACAGCCAGCAGGGGAAACAGATGGACGTTCAGAAGTCCATTCCCAGCCCCACCGTTTGCGTGAGCGTGTGGGGTAAGCTCGACGAACGCAAAAAGGCAGGTGAGACATCCAGGTGCAAGCTTGCACCCATATGTAATGCATCCATGGACTTGCACTACGTGGTTTGGTTCCCCTTTACCGTGTCCCGAAAATTTATCTAGAGGGCAAAACGAACGCCTCTTGAAACGCTACAAACGGAAGCCCCGTTAAACCTTTCGGAGGGATTTTTCTACATCGTCTACTGCGGTATAGTCTTATATACTTTCCCTAACGTCAGACTTACGTGGTAGCCTACATATATGTATCTGTCTAGAACACATATGCATAAAACTCGGTCTAGATAGACCCTGCATGGCCAAGGTGTATATAAGTACAGGTTTCTATGACAACCAGGTATCCAAAACACCACTTTTCAGTTAGTATTTCGTTTTTTTACCCAAACCCAAAGTCGGCCTTTCCTAATAGGATT
>JAGJRP010001379.1:0-16518 GCA_022832235.1 Lepidurus couesii
AACCGTCACATTTCATGAAAAATTCTTTAACACTAAGCTCAGAACCAAATAAGCGTAGAAACTTTACCAGCAATTAGCTATATGTATCTTTTTTTACTATCATACGCAAGGCTTTCACATAAAGCAAAACAATAACAGACGTCGGTGCCATCTGTGTTTCGCATCAATAAGCAAAGTCATACGGGAGCCTTAAAAGATAAGACAGCGAGATGAGGCTTTTTGATGCTTGTCGTTGTGTCAAAAGTTGTATTTCTTGATTCGTTCCTGCAATGTTCTGGCAAGTATTTCAGGCTCCCGGGCACAGAATGCAAACGAGGATAGTTTCTTCCGGACTTTTTTTTTCCCCTTTAAGTTGATACACAAGCTTAATGAAAAGATTCCGGACATTTTTGTCCTTCTTGACCTCGTCCTTTTGATAATGGAAAATTTTAATTATTCCGGAATTTCTTGACGGTACGTTTCTTTCTTTCATGTAGTTTGTTTCTGACATCCAAAAGCATTTAGAATTCCATTCTCCCAACTTTTGGTGCAGCAATGCCAGACACGAAATTAGGTTTTAATATACATGCTGTGTCAGGTATTATAGTCTTTTAGCGAAAGATTAGTGTCATGCATTTACAAGTCAACGAAAAAGGCAAAAGGAGACAAGTTGGGAAGGGGATTGTTACTGATCTGAAAGGGTTAAACAGGATTTTCGTCCCGTGGATAAGCCAATTCCAAAGAGCAGTCCTGCATGAACGCGTCCTTCAGTGGTCGGGTTATACGGTCCTTGTCCCTTCGCATATAGATCTGCTTTTCGGTTTTCGGGTCCCGGTACTCTTTCTGTGTGACGGAAGATCCAACTGTATAGAAAGCCAGCGAGATCCCTGGGCGATCAATACGCCCTACTCACAGCATTTCTATCCCCCGAGCGAAAGCAAAAATACCCCCAGAGTATTACTCTCTACTCGTGGTATATACTTTCCCGCGTGTATGTGTTTTGTATGTGTGCTAAAGTCTCGGGTTCCGCAGATTTTGTTGAGCCAAACCTCCCTGGACGGTTTCCTGGACGGTTTGTTGTGTGTGGAATCCCTCAAGAATCCCGGTTTGTAAATAAGAAAAATGGATTCGGGGCGCGGTTACATTTTCGCCCTAAAATACTATTGCTTATGCTGCGAGCCAAGTGAAGAAGGAAAGGGTGTGAGACGCTGGACATGTTTATTCGACGGGTTGAAAGCTGAGAAAGACAAAGGACACTTAATGGCGAGATATGTGGCAGCCAAGCGAGTACAGAGAAAACGTCGAGAATTGCATTGGATACATCTTTCCCATGCATTTACTCCCCCCCACTCGTTCCGATCCTTCATATCAGATATGATTTGCACACGATCCAATCTGAAAGATCTCACAATTGTGTCAAAGGTTACAAGGGAACAACGCCCTCAGTTGGTACGTGTGTAGGTGCAGGAACTGAGAACCATTATGCATGCCAGGGACATACTAGAGAAGTAGAGATAGACAGAAAGAGAGAGAGAGAGATTTGGATTTTGGGCCATGTTGCTAAAGCTCTATCACTTTGTGCTGCTCCGCTGTGAAGGGTTCAAACTGAAAGAGTTTAAAAAGATATATAAACGCAGTTGGGCGAGAAAGGACTGAGACATGCAATCACTCCATTTCTAATGGTGGCAGAAATACAAGATAGGATTGTGTGTGCGTGCATGTCGTGCCGTGCCGTTGCTATTTTGATCAATAACGCGTTATCTTTGATATTCCGCAAAGCTGCACGGTTTGCACATAGGACTTTGGGAAGTTATAGTAGAAAGCTTTTTGGTCGTGACTTTATGGTTGTTAGTTGAAACCTTGTCGAGAAGTTCCATATCCTAGAAACCTAGTTTGCAGTTTTGAGCTGGCCAAAAAGGGGTCAAAAGTGGTCCGCAGCCCAATCTGCACCGAAGTCTGCGAATCTCAATGCGGTATGGAGTTCGTATACGTATATACCCATAATCAAAGCCAATGCCCACGGCACTCGTGTAATTGGTCCATGGCAGAATTGCTGCAATAGCCAGGGAAATTGCTGTCATATATCCTCGCGTGTATGCAATGTTGAGTTAACATTGTCTGCAGTACTACCTGAATTGCGCGGTCTTCGCAGGGCGTTACGAGCGTTCTCAATCGCTTCCTTCCCTTTTCGAAGACGTGTAAGAAGGAAGAGGGAAAAAGCGTATGTATTAAGGATGGAGTGTGTACGTTGTACGTTTCTTGGGGTGCGGGCAGAAGATATATGGGGTGGGAGGAGTGCAGAAGGAATCGATGATCCTCGTCGTTCCAATGAAGGGTTTCTGTGGTTTTTATAGAAAGCATTATTCTCATTCCTCACTGCTGCTTTGATGCCTCGGCGTAATTTGGAGGGGTGAACAAAGGGGAGTTGTTGGATTAAACCCTCCCTGCTGGAACGTCCAGCCAAGGTACGGAATAAAAAGAAGTAGGCGGTATATAGGCAAGTGAGCCTTACGCAGTGGTAGTCAAAAGTTCTGTAAAGGGTCGAATCGAGGAGGTCGTTGTGGGTGGAACCAATTTGGCAACTTGCGTTTGATTTCCATCGACTTTTCTAGGGGGGGTTAAAGTGCCTCCTGCAATTCCCAGTATTGATGCCTGCATCTCTCCCGCCTTTGAAATGTGGCATTTTTTTAATCCCGTTTCTCCTATGTCATGTTTATTTTTCACGGGAAGCCAACACTTTACATCGCAAAGCAATTCGCTCATTGGTTTTTTGTTTGTCCGTTGCTCCCCTTTTCCCTTGCGCAGTTGTTAGGAACAAAGAGGGAGTAGGATTTGAATTTCGTAGTAAACGATGGCACTTATTAGAAGGGGCAGGGGCCATAACTTTTTGCGACCCCCAAAAAATTCTACTCTCGATTAGTGGAGAAAAGGGCTCTAGCACACCCAAAGGGGACAATGGAAGAAGGAAGAGTGCTGTAAGTAGCCGAGCATTTTCCAGCACCACCATCGCCGTCCAGTGGCGTCTCGCTATGTCAGAACAGTAGCAATAAGGGCAAAATTCTCTTAGGCCAACATCTTGCTATCATATATTCGAAGACCAGCAGTTGCGGTTGCGGGCGTTAGTTGTTAGCGCCTTGTTTTTCGAGGCAAAAACGCGTCTTGTGAGAACAAAACAGCTTTGAGTGGGGAAAGAATTCGGTACGAGTGGAAAAAAATAATATATATATATAAAAAAAATGGTGAGCATCGTTTCCAAAACCGCAGAAAGTGTGTGGGACTTGGTGGCAATGTTACAGATATTTAAATTAAATTAAACTGGGTTCATTCGGAAGACATTCCGAGTTTCAACTTCCCAAGTTTGCTTTGCGACAGCAGAAACGGGTAACAAAGTTTTGGGAGGCGTTTGGCACGATCTTGTGCATTTATTTATGTTGTATGCAGCTAGTTTTACGGGACTAGGAGACTAGGAAAGACTTCTCTTTTCATTTTTTATTTTTGGGATTCCACTTTTTCAAAAGTGTTCAATTCTAAGATCCCACTGGGGAGATATTCGAAAAGAATAAGACACGCTTGCCAGCAGGCTGATGAAGTTTCGCCCGCGGTTGGCAAGCAGCATTTTTTTCTTTCTTTTTTTAGGAATTCGATTTTTGCTGATTTGGCCTCTGAACAGCATGCAGTTGGGAGGCCAAAAAGCCATGTTTCTTTTCCGGTCATGGCGGGAGTACATAACCAATGCACTGGGTAAGCTCCCCCCCCCGAGTTCGTCGTTCGCAATTTGAACTCTTGTTTTGTTCGGTTTCGCAGTCTTGATAATATCTCCTTTTCTGTCAACACTGTTGTTTGTTCGCTGACTGTGTTTTTGCCCGCGCCCGTTATGCATACTGCAGACAGGAGAAAGCTTTTTGGTGTCATGTACTATATTGCCGAGGACTCCTAAGAGAAAGACATGTTCGTGCTGGCGCTTGACTAAGTACATATTTTAGGTACAGAGTGGACTTTTGGTACATACACAGTATACTGTATGGATACAAAGGGGGTTAGGGCATCCTAGAGTTTGGGTTGTAGCCTTGGAGAATCCCCAAGTTTTGGTTGCGGGCAAAAGCAAAGGCTTTGGACTGCGACAAATGCGGTGTAAAATCTGGTTAGGCAGGAAGAAACGGGGAAGGCAAACAGAATTGGAACCTGGTCATGCGCTTCAAATAGCGTTTAGAATCAAGAAGAAAAACGAGAGCTGTCAGACGCATATCGCCTTGCGTATACGGCGGCCTTCGTGTGCATGTGCATTCAAGACGGAGACTATCTGTGACAATCAATGTGCATATGTTATGGTACTGGGACCCCCTCTTCCCTCAGCCGCGACGTCAATTCAATTCAAGATCTTCGGAGGAAAAAAAGAACAAATCCAGTATCCAGGCTTCATGTTAATAGATAGATTTCAGTATCCTACACGCATATTGTTGGCAGTTGATTTCTAAGAAATACTACAAAGAATCCCATTTACCATGATCTCGATTGATCCTGCGTGTACTAGGCGTATGTGAACGTAGTGCCTAGTTCTCTCTTTTTTCTTAGCATCATTACCTGTTAGTAGTATGAATGCGGTAAAGGTGTAGAAGGTTTCCAATAGTTATTTACTCGGTGATTGTCTTTATGTACATTTGAGGAATCGATTATTGATTTTGTCTGCTTTCTGAGCGTTGGGCGCTGGGAACGAGTACCCTCCACCACGCGCGTCAAGTGTTGGCTTGTGGTTCACTTCACATGAAATGCTTCCTTCCCTAAATACACATCACTAAGGAGCGCGGTAAAGTTTTTCTAATGAGAAAACACTGCCAGTGTATAGACTTGGGAAGCAATGGAGTCTTCGCTCTCGGACCACCTCTTGTGTTCGCGTTTTCCTTTATTTTTTGTGCGCGCAATGAGAAAAGAGCGAAAAGGGGAAAAGTCGAGTACAAACAATAAACACTTAGCCATTTGCTGACTTGGGGAAGCGAAATTGAAATGCTTGCCTTGTTCAGGAATTCATAAATTCAGCCAGGGAAAATTCTCTAAAGGCTCGTTTTACCTCTTCCTTCGCGGGCATTTAGACTCCCATCTTGGAGTGCCTTTTTTTTTTTTTTTTCACCGTGTGCAGCAAATATCAAAACGCTCCCAAAAAAGTCCCAGACGGATGTTATGTGAAAGGTTCCTACAAATGATGGATTGTTTGCAGTATATACATCTAAAAAAATTGTAATAATAAAAAAGTAGAGAGAAAGATGTTGTGGGAGCGATGTGAAAACCAGGCAAACCTGTTATTGGATATTTTTTTAAGAGCCCATGCTAAGCCTCTAATTAATTGCATTTTTGTTCTCTTTTTTTTTGTGTCGTTTCTGTTCTAGGCAAATCAGTGAGCTCCTCTGGTTGGAACTTTTTGCAACCATCCGAACGTGTGCCGTTGCCCCGGTAAGTTAATTCACCATTTTGGTATGCATACGAAGGCGTGTATAATATGGGGCTCTGTGCCATGTGAAAACAGCTCCGAAAAAGAAAGGAGGTTCTCCCCCAGACTGAAAGGAGATCCTGTAGGGGATTAACGTTAATGTTTCCAATTTATCTTCCTAAATTGGCAACCATCGAAGCGTCCTAAGATACGGGCTTTGGCGTTTATTCATGTTTTTTTTTTTTTTTTCGTAAGTTCCACCTCTTCCATCAAAAGTTGTTGTGTCTGTGAAGAATTGGGATGGAGCAAAGATGCTCAAGACTAATGAGATGCTAGCTTCATGCAAAATTTATATAGGAGAGAGAGACAGAGAGAAAATAATGACAGAGAGCAGGCAAGAGAAGGATAAGGTACGTACATTCATCCTCTTTTTTTTTAATTGAAGCCTTTTTAGAATATTTAGGGCTAATTATACGTTGCTCAACATAACCCCCGACTCTAATTTGCTCCTGCTATACGCAATACTATGCGAGTTCCTAAATCCTGTAAAAGGAAATAAAAACATAACGAAGCAGACAGTTTTTTGTAAAGCCGAACTTGCGCCATATAAGGTGTATCTTGAGAAAGTCTTGAGAAAGGGAAGATATCACGCTTAATTTTCTCGGGAATTAATTAAGTCTATTATAAAGTCATCCGTCTTGGAAAGTCCTTTGCGCCTCCACTATCTGCCTCGGCTCTTAACCCTTAGGCAATCCACTTTACATCCATATGTCGTTAACTACCTCGCAAATCTCCGAGGACAGTGTCGTTCACGAACCCTCTTTAGAACGATTTATTAAGCGCCCGTACGGCTATCAGGCGAAACCAAAGTTCGCTGTTTCTCGAATGGCTTGCTGAATTAATCGCCTGTTGCCTATATATTCTCGGGGAGAAAAGATTCCCCGGTTTTTGAATATCGTTTTTTTCTGTTTTTTTTTTTTTTTTTTTGGCGCTTAAGGCTCCTGTATACCTTAGCTCGCATATGCGGTTAGCATGGGGAATTTCGGAGCAACGTTTTGTTAAAACCAGCACATTTCATGAAAAAGTTGTTTTGCAGTAAGTTTGGGCATACATAAGAGCTGGTGCACAACCAATCCACCTTTTTTCTATTAACGATTCTCATCAGCGAATCGCTAACCTAACCTAATCCATTTCCAATCCAACAACCAATTTTCAGTTCAATGACACCCGTTTGTCATTGTTTTCTGGAGAACGTTTGCAACAGTATGACAAACGATTGTCATTTTTGACCCCGGGTTTTTAACAAGAGAGACTGTTGGAAAACAATAACAAACATCAGTGCCATCTGTGACTGTTTCGCGTCAATAAGCTAAGGTATAAGGGAGTCTTAGAGGTCATTCTAGTTACTTTTTAAAAGGGAATATGGTGAGTAAAGCGAAAGGACGGACGGACGGAAAAGGATATCCAAATCACCTAAAAGTCACGTGGCAAGCATCGCTGCAGTTCATACGCAGCATCCAAAGAAGAAGAAAAAGAAAAGTCGATCCATTTGCATTGGAGAATGTGATTTGGCAACCTCTTCCGTTCCGTAGCATCGTATATGTATAGGACCGTTTGTTGCAACGCTCTCCTACCGTGTCTGTCTTGTCTCTAGTAAACGCAATTGACGTGAAAGCCTTTGACAGGGCCCTTTGACGCCATTCCTAGGAAATGTTACCTTCATTTTTACACGAGAAGTGGAGTAGGGGGAGAATAGCCCGCAAGAGAATTTCATGCAAAGCAAAAGGATGTTTAGGGGCTCGCAAGACTATATGGATGCTGTATACTTTCCGAAATGCGAAAAGAAAAGTATAGGGCCAAGTTGCATGTGTATATGTGTGTGCCTTTGATCTCGCTCAATTTTTCATTCTTGACGTCTCAAAACTTTTGCCTATAATTCCGGTATCATTTGCATCTCCTACAGTATCACAGCTAGTGTTCTCTCAAAGGAATTGGGACGCTTCAGAACCAAGTTGACTAACGCGTATCAAGTTGCTCGCGAATTGATTGAATCATTAAAATGCCCAGCCTCGGCGACGCAAGGAGAAAGAGCTATGAGGGAAAGGGAAAAGGGATCTTTGCTCAGCCAGTTAGTGAAACTGAGGAAACTTCAGAGAAAACGAAAAGTGGATGTTAATTCCAAGCAGCAGAGCATTTCAGGCCAAGTTTCCCCTTTACAAGTAGGGGCATAATGGAGTACTAGTTATGTTGATGGACTCTAATTGAAGGCGAGGCCAATGCAATTTCCGTCACGGCTTGGAGTCGACTCCATGAAGCATTATATGTAGACTCTATCGCTTTACACCAACGTGCATTTGGCGTGCTCGCTCATGGTAAACGTATTTTTCCCCAGCTGGTTCACCCGTTTCAATTTACCTTTCAAAATTGCAAAAATATGGGGCCAATGAGGATGCGTGCGGGTGGCTTGGGGATCTGATCCACATATAAAAGGATCATACAGTTCATACAGTACAGGGAGCCTATATAAGCCGTAAGAAAAGCGTTTCTAACCGGTCTCTTGCGTTGTAAGATATGCAAAGTAGGTTTAACTATTCTTTATTCAGTACCGTCAACACCAGCTCTCACATGTCCTCGTTTTGCTTCCCATTTTATAGCTTTCAACCGTTTTCAATAAAGAACTCTCCCAAAGTTGGGTGCCTGCTGGCTGCTGGCACAAAAGCCAAATCGGATTATGCTTTTGAGGATCTCTAATGTACAATACAGTACCTGTGGGGGTTTGAGCCAGTAAGAACTTCATTTACTCAAGGAACTTAAAACGTTACGCATGCAGTGAGGGGGAGGGAACCTATTTTTAGTGAAGCACGTTCTTTTTGACTTATGACATTATGGGTCATGTTGTCGGCTGAATGAAAAGCTTGTGCGCGAAGAAGGATCGTGGCATGCGAAGAGAAGCGAGAAAAAGTTAGCCCTGAGAGGAAATTTTTGATACGAAAAACCGGGGAAAATGTCGATCTTCATTTGCATACCACCACACCAGCTCTCTCTCCCTCTCTTGCATGCAAGCTATAGGATTTTGCCGCAAGAGCAAGTGACGAAAACCGCGGGAACGCGAGAAGAAAAAAGAAAAAGTTGCTACCGGACCGGGGCTCGGCTAGGCCAGTAAGGGACAGTTTCCCGGGAAGAAATAAGCATATCGTTAAAGTCTTCTTTGAGCCAGAAGTTGCCGGAAAGCATCGCAAGCACGAGATTTAAACACGGAAGCGAGGCAAGCCGAAAGTGGCGCTGCAGCATCAGCTCAACAAGCAAAATGAGCCGGCGTTCCGTGAGAAACGTGCCGTGCACAATAACGTATATGCTTGGTCATGTCATATAAGTTTGCAGCCTCATATATATAGCCAGGTCTACTCGCTGAAGCTGCAAAAGGGAAACGGAGGAAAACCTTAAACGGTTCCTCCCAGGAGCACAACTCCCTTGACAATGAACAAATTCGTTCCTATAGTGTTATCCAAGATGGGGCTTATCGCCGTTCGCCATGTGTGTGTTTCGTCTAGAATGACCGAGCTTAAAAATAGAAAATAAATAAAGGAAGAAAAAAAGATGGCTGCCATTTTCGAGGTACTCTATAGCTTTCCATAGTTGCCTTTAAAAAAAAGTTGGCTGAGCGAAAGTTATAAATGACGCTTTTTGTTGGTTGAGGCATGGAAGTAGTTGCTACAGCATTTAAAACGAGTGAGATGTCGGATAAAAGGCGTCATAGAAGAGCTCGGAGAGAGTGTTAAGATACATTGCTAATTGCTGTGTCATGCCAACGTTTGTCATGGCTAATTTAATGTGTCATAGTAATGAATGTTCTGTTTTGATTTCTATTGCAGACCGGTTCCCACTGCAAGTGGCAGCTCTCATTCCACAGGCGGGACCCTAACGACGCCCTTGGCTGCCGGAGCAGGGCACGTTTTAAGTGCAGTACCGGGTGACCCCGGAGGTCGCTTGGTCATGACCCTCATGCCGGGCTCAGGAGTTAATGAAACGGGTCGCAGCAACCACGGTACTAGTTTGCACCAAGGAACTATAGGTAATTTTAACGAAATACTTCAGTTTACCACCTCTGAGCACACCTTATTGACATACCTTGATTATAATAATGTATTTGGTAAATTTTTTTTAGTGCCCAGTGAAGTCTGCTGTAAATTAAATTATGATGTTCCTTTGTTGAGAGGAAGCACCTTTTTAATGTTGGCATGAAAAAAGGGTAAACGTCTGAAAAAATACTAGAAAAAACGTCATTTTACTGGGTTATAACAAGGACTCGTGCAGTTTATAGAGTCTTTTTCTGTAATTGACTAGGCGAAACTTTGAAAAGGAACTAAATAGGAACTTAATACGGGGAAAAAGTCTAGTAATTCATATATATAAAAACGGACTAAACTTTTTGAGCTTGTCCGACAAACTTCTTGGCAAGGTACTACGAGCTGAAGAAGAAGAAGAGAAATATAGCCCAGTAATCGATAGTCTTATTCTCTCGTTTATTTTTTCCTGAAGGCTGAAATTTTAATTATGTTGGAAATGCGGCACCGGCTTTGCACGGTGAGCAAACCCATAAAGCAGACAAGTAGACAAAAGCCGTGAACGGGAAAGGGAAGAAATGTGATGTTATTTTTTTAGGCAAAATTTCTCTCTCCCTCTCTCGTTCTAAGGCAAAGCAAAAAGCGAACTTTGGTTTAATTGAGGAGCGTATAGCAATAATCGTTGTTGCTGTTGCTTGCTTGGGGTTGCCAGAAACCTTTGATGTTATTCTTCTTGAAAGAAAACATTCCCTCATTTCTCGGCCGTTTTACCCGGAGAAATAAAATTGTTTATGTTTCCCCTCTATCAGTGGTATTCCCTTGCACTTAAAGAATCTCACTCTCTTGGATTATGCAGCAATTTTTTGTTAATATTTACTTTATTTTACTCGGTATGGTTACAGGATCTGTACGTAATGGCGGAATGCTGAGTCTTCGCCCAACATGGCGCCTAGGTAATGGACACGAAGGTAGTAAAGGTTGTCGTCAAGTAACCTGTTCATGGCGACTTTTGTCCATCGCCTTGCTCCTCATGTGTGGCCTCCTAGCAGCTGCACTTGCCTACTTAGCAGGTAAAATGACTTCATTGGAAAGTTCCGGACTTTTTCGGGGCGATTTCTTAACGCAATACTTTGTTTTTTAGTAGTTAGTACAGTGGGCGGGATGAGGAGTAACCCGAGCTGTGTTCTGATTGAAGACGCACAAATGTCAACTAAGGAAGAAATGAGAAATGGTCTGGCAACAGCAGCTACGAGTAAGTTTTTACTTTCCCAAGTTGTCTATACTTTCGTGTTCTTAAAAAATGGTTGCGAGAGTAAGCTTGTGACGTTGAGAGTGTTGTTGCGGAGAAGCCATGGCCATTGGGACTAGTTTCTGCAATTGCTTGTGTTACAAACAACCAACCAGGCCTTGTTTTTCCATCCGTATCATGTCACCCGTATCATGCTCAATCTCAACAGCAAAGTTGACAAATGAAGTTTGATGTTGACAGAAAAGCCGTGTAAGCAAGAGCAGATTGCGGAAAATAAGAGGCTATTATGTTATATCACAGGGCATAATACAAGAAAGAGTCTCAATAGGAAATGGCTTGTCTGCAACTACGAATTTGATTCCAGCATTTGACATTTCTCCTCGTGGGTCCCTTCCGAAATTCCTCCTGTAGCCTAACTGTCTGCACTCTAACTTTTAAGTTATTTTGTCAATAAGCTCATCAAGCTTCACAAGCCTGTCATTAAATGTAGCGCTGTTTTGGCTTGGCTCGTGAAAACGAAGTCGAAACAATGCTAGCTGCTTTCGAGGAAGTTCATTTACACTGGGACTCGAAACTAAACCCAGGAGCTTTAAACTTGGGCAAACATAATGGTTGCCGAAGCTGTACAAGCTGAACCGCGAATAGGGCACACACTCCTGGTCCGTCACGTAATTCTCCTGAAGTGAAAGTAGCAAGCACTGCTCAAATGAAAAGCTCAAATGCATTGAACAACGTTGATTCAAATTGACGAAAAGTAAAACAGAAAAGCTCATTTTTCTCTAGTTTTCCAGGATAAAATTATATCGTTCGGGGTTCTTAATTTAATCAGACAGCGGAAACTACTGAACCGTGCTACAGTGACTTGCAACAGTATAGACTACTGTTGTTTTAGGGACTTTGAATTATCAAAGTAAACTGTTTCAGATTTTAGAGAAGGTAAGATTAAACAAGACAGGCTGGGTGACATTGTAATAGGGTTTATAGAAAGGGTATAATTTTGATTTCTGTACAAGTCTGTCGCTTTTACCAAGACTTGAAGTCAAACTAAGCAAGGGTTCTGTTGTAAAGGAGATAAAGCTGTACTACAGCTTTATCTCCTTTACTCCTGTAGGGTTTGGGGGGGATTGTGTGTTGAGGTCATCAATTGTTGAGCATTCTAGAGAAAGCGAATTGTTAAGTAAGCCCTTCATGTACGACAACTACTACGCATTTGAAAGCCTTTGATGTGCAGTGAAGTTCGTGGTAATGTTGTGTATACTTGGCCAGGCTTTTGCATACTTAACTGGACTCCTTAAGATGGGGTTTTGTGTGTGTGGTTTTGTAAAGGGAGAACGCAGTGGTAGAGTGTTAAACTGAAGGGGATCAGCAGACGCGTTAATAGTCTAATCGGGTTATGTTGTTAGGTCGGCTTCCATCCCCTTTCGCCACGCACGGGCAGCAGCAGGGCGCTCTGTTTCCCTTGACGGATGCTACCACGCCCACGTCTACCACTCCCATCCATCAAACGCTGGCAATTCCCGAAGTCATTCTGCCTGTCGTCCCTACCAGCGTCGAGTTGGAAGCAGACGGATCGAAAATCAAAGTCGTCATCCCGGCTAACACTTTGTGGTCCGCGCCTTTGCGTATCTCCCGCTCCACAGCTCTCAAGATTTCCCTGCTGATCCCTCGAAGTGCGCCTTTTGCACTCTACGGCCGTAGAAACGTCGCGCCCACCGTCACCCAGCATGATTTCGTCGAGTTCCTTCAGGACGTGGCCAATCTGGACATGCAAGATCGCTACAAACGTCACGTTTTTTCACCGGAGCAGGAGCAGCTCGATCCCGTATGGGCGAATCGTACCCAACGTTCAGTCCCAACACTGAATATTACGGTGGTCCGGCCCGTCGAAGCTGGCCGATGGTTTCTAGGTGTCTATAACGATGATATGGCAACTCATGAAGTCACACTTAGCTTGTGGTCATCGGATGATGGAGCCGTTTCTTGTCCGGATGAATGCAATGGGCGCGGCGAATGTTTGGCGGGGAAATGTTCTTGTAGAGAAGGATACGCGGGCCCGGATTGCTCTGTCAGTAAGTTAAACCTACCGTACGGATAAAACATCCTAAAGGGACTGGCTGACGAAGAACTTAATTAAGGCCAATTTGAGAAGAAAACAAGAGAGAAAAAAACGGATCTGAGAGAAAAAAAAAACGTAAGAGGCGAGAGGAAGCTAATTAGGAAAGGAAGTATAGGCTTCTTTTATACCAAGTAGATATTCTTCCAGCTGAAAGAAGGAATAAGACTACCAATTTTCAACTTGGTTGGAACTTGCCTGGATATGACGTTAATAATGGAGTAGTTGATTAAAGTTAGAAGGCAGTTCTTGGAAAAAAATAGCGTCTCTTATATTTTTTGACATCTATCGCCTAGTTTTCTTTTTACGGGTACAAAGTGCGTTCTTTCCCTTCCTGGGTTCTTCTCTCAAAACTATATTTCCCCCAAGTTTTTGTCCTCGCTTTTTATTTTGTATAACCCGCCTTTAGGCTCGTGTTACAGCTTGTCGTTTTTTTTTTATTTTCTGTATTTTTCTTGAAAAGTATCCTTAATATTTCTATGGTATTGTTGCAGGTCTTTGTCCCGTCCTGTGTAGTGGTCACGGTGTTTACGGCAAAGGCGTCTGCCATTGTGATCCAGGCTGGGGAGGAGCGGAATGCGACACGCCCATTGGAGAAGGAAATACGCAACCTCCACCGCTAGAAAGTTTTCCCACTGTGCTACCAGAAAAACGTAAGTAGTTTCCTACTCTTGTGTCCCTTCTTTTCTATATTGCTGCTGCATTGCTGCGTTGCCCTTGGGATTACCGTTTCAGGTGTTAAGGGGGAGGAGTATAGGGATTTAGAATTCGCTCAGCATCGTAAAGCATCAGTTTGGTGCGTCTAACCTATAAGCAGCGACATTATTTCACCGGAAACGTATGAGTAGTCGAAGGAAAAGAGGCCATTTTAATCGGCTTAATAGTAAGTTGCTATGGAGAAGCACAGAGAACCGAAGGAGAGGAAAGGAGCGCCTTTGTAACTTGCTACTTATGGTTTGATGTATGCAATGCTTAAGCGCAGCAGCCAAGAGAGCCGACTTGCAGTCGTCGTAAAAGCTCATGTCCTTAACGCGGGAAACGCCGCGGAGTTCGGGGGTACCTGGGAGTGAGCAGTCCCCAGCTAAAAGTTTAACAGTGAACCTCTCTCGCGTGGAATACATCAAGAGGCTTAAACTTACACAGCACCCATTTAAACTTCACCGGACCCATTTACAATATTGAAGATAAAGGGATACGCACAAAGTGCAGAAAGTACACAAAGAGTCAAGAGTCTCAATGTTCTTGTCTTTTGTAATAGAAAGTATAGGCGCAGGAATTGGAAGATTTTGGGGGGGATTTTTTACGTGTGAACCCAACCAGAAAGAGCTTGTGAAGGAAATGGTGGAAAACGAAGAAGTACTCGTCGACTTAGCGTGGCTTTTGCCGGGAGTAGGACGTTTGATATCCTCCCCAGCTTCTTTTCTTTTCAAATGCAAAACAGTTTGCACCGGACCTAGTATAATGACATTTGCTTGAGCTTTCAACCCTATACACTGGACTGCCGAGGGATCGTATCTGAATCTTATACACGAGCTTCCCGATTCAATCAAGCTGGCGGAACGGCACGAGTGTATCGGGAGTTGGCTGATGTATAAGATACTTTTTTCTCTCTGTTCGCTCTCTTTCTGGCTCCTTTAGCTACTTTTTTGGAGTAGGAAAGAATTTGGAGTTTAAAAATAAAAGAGAAGCTATCCAAAGGGAAATTATACGGCTCTGATGCGGCTTAAACGAAACACGCGGATAATATGGCTGATCATTAGGTTTCGTTGTCAAGAGTTTGTAGTGCTCGCGTTGGTAGCTCAACAAAAAGAGTGAAAAGAAAAGCTTTGGAAAGCGTATATAGCGAGAGTTATTGTAAGAAGAAAGGAGCTTGATGGGCCTCAACATTGGACGATGTAAGAAGATGCTTAAACCAAACAATAAAGAGAAAACGTTGAAAGTATTTCTTTCTCAGCTACTCAAGCTTCTCCAACCAAGTTTGTGTTTTTTATTTGCTTTAGCAAGGGAAACTTTTTCTGTTGATGCTTTACTTAGACTCCACAAGTCTTTTGTCCGAGACATTGTTATGCTTTTTACTTAGGTTACAACAATAGTGACCATCTAGGAAGTAATGGGGCAAGCATATCGCGTATAGCGGAGCTTTCAACGACGGAAATATACCCGCGCCTGTTTTCTGACTTCTTTTTCGTTTATTAATAACTATGTTATTCTTTACGAGGCCTTCGCTCTCAGCAGCCAGAGAGCTTCCCATGAAATTGGACGGCTTTTCTTTTTCCTGTGGGGCTTTCCCCTGTTCCTTGCTGAAATATTGATAATTTCGTGATCAATACGAGTAAGAGCACCGTGGAGCCATTTTACCTTAACAGATCATGGTAGTCTAACTAAGCCTACTTTCCTTATTGCGATTTTGGTTACGTGTACATATATGTAGTAGGATTTTGCGAGGAAATTCCCTTTTCCTGGTACTTGTATACTGCAAGTTGTTGATCAGTTTCCGTCAAAAGATGGCACTGGTGACAAACCCCCTATATCCAATGCTATAGGCAATTTCCTGTCGTAATTTCGTAAACAAAAAACTTAAAATGATCAAAAACAGAAAGAGATAGTTCAAAAATTACTTTTTTTAATCTTAATAAGAAAATTTATAGAACTGGGTTCGTTTTGTTTTATATATGATTTGTGTAACCTTCTATGAGAAAACTATGAGAAAAATTTACGGAGGAAAAATATTAACAGAAACGAAACCACTTCTATAGACAAATATATCCCATGCATTACTGTCACAATGCAATTTCATTATATTGCGTAGGGAATGAGAATTTTCGAATCCCTTTTTGCCATGTTGTAGCGCCATAAGGGGTTCCATTACACCGTGGCCTTTATGGGCTTGCATTTACCAGGTTGGATATCCGTTATTTTGATTTGAGATCTGAGTTAAGACCTTTAATGTTACATAAAGGTGCGAAATGTGTGTAGGGAACAAAGGAGGTGGGGGATACAAGTCTATGGGACTTTTATTGTTCCAGTATACATGATGTACGGTATAGAAGGTCGTTCATCTTTCGTGTGCGATTCCGTGACTTTTTTTTTCTTTTTTCCCCCCGCCGCTTCTTTTTTATGGTCATGATAGACGACATGGGTGCCTTCAAACCCATCTTTACAAGCAATCAGATGGCATCGAGCAATGCAGCAACCAATTTTCCGTGCTTTTCTATCCAAACTCTTTCTTTCTATCCTAAATCTATTGCATGTTATTATGGAAAGTGATACATGGAAACCAATTTCCGTTGTACTGTTTAAATTGGCCTGAATGAGACACAAAACAGACACAGATTACTCCTAAGCACTGGTTTTATTTCCGAATACTAACCAGACGTTAAGTTGGTGAGATATATATCTACATTATTATGATGTCATTGCAGAGGCTGCGGGCTCGGAATCGTTAGCAAGTCTAAACCAAGGATTATGTCTGCGATGGATGTGCTCTCTGCACGGGATTTGGGATGTGGCCTCGCAGAAATGTCAATGCGAGCGGGGCTGGGAAGGATCCACCTGCAACACGGGTAAATAGTTTCAGATCTTCTTTTCCTCTCCTATTTGTAGCTGGCTGAGTAACAAACCTGGGAGCAGTCTCACAATTTAACCGTGAGAAATTGTGGAACAGAGAAAAGCGTGGCTGTTGCCGTTTTTT
>JAGJRP010001380.1:0-16514 GCA_022832235.1 Lepidurus couesii
TCATCATCTTCGGCTCCCATGCGTTGCCAAGGTGACAAAGGTGGAGGAGAAGCGTACAACGGCGATTGCGGCTCACTTAACGGAGAAAGCACCCGAGGAGCAACGTAGACTTGACTCCTCGAACCCATTCCCGCACGAGAACCTCCTCCTCCCAATGCTTGGGCTTGCAATTGCTGCGTAAACGCAGCCGGAGCCAGCGGAGAAATCGAATCTGACGCTCCCAAAGAGGAAGAAGTGAGTGGAACTCTGTCCATGCTGTGCTTAGATGACTGGGTAGTAGAAGAAGCCAAATCCGAGCTGGATTTACCACTCGACGTATTACTACGCGTTCCAGCACCTCCAGTGCCGGCAATATCGAGGGTTGACGCAGGCGACGGATCACTGGGGGCCGACGAAATTCGCGTAATTAGAATCGCACTGCTCGGTTTGGTTTCTGCTGTTCCACGCGAGTCTAAAGACCATTGGGGTTTTAACCGTTTCAAATCTTGCCAGTTTTCTAGTAAGCGTAACACGCCTAAATGTCCCCCTTTGTTGGCTAGTTTGAAAGCGGTCCTTCCACAGCGATCTGCACGGTAAGGATCTGCGCCTTCTCGGAGTAGCAGCTTGGCTACTGGTTCATGGCCTTCTTGAGCAGCAATGGATAAAGGCGTGGCTCCTTGCGAGCAAGGTAGATCGACTTGCGCTCCGTGTTGCAAAAGCAGCCAAACTACCGCTTCGTGGCCCTGCCACGCGGCGTTATGTAACGGAGTGCGTTGTTCTTTGTCTGCGACGTTGGGATCTGCTCGTCCCAAAGTAACGAGCAGTTCCACCATCGCCGAATGTCCTTGCCAAGCCGCAACATGTAAAGGCGTGCGTCCTTCCAAGTCCCGATCCGCGTCTAAACGCAAGCGAGCGAAGTTATCCGCATTGGAAACGGCCCATTCCAGCATGACTCGTGCTTCTGGCACACGGTCGTCCAATGCTAGAACGTACAATGTACTTTGTCCTTCCACGTCTCGGTAATTCGGATCAGCTTGGTGGTTTAAAAGAACTTGCATGACCGCCAAATGTCCGCCCAAAGCTGCTGCTCGTAAAGGCGTCTTGCCGTCCAACGCATGGTGATCCGGTTTGGCTCCATATACCAGCAAACGCTCTGCGGTGGAGGCATGACCTTCTTGGGCGGCTAGGAGTAACGGGCTACGGCCGTCGTTGTCTGCAGCACCGCCTTTAGCGCCAGCTTCGGCTAATAAATCTACCACAAGGGCGTGGCCTTCAAAGGCGGCATAGTGTAAAGGCGTCCAACCCGCATTGTCTCGATGCATTTCATCCAAACCTCGGTCGAGAAGTCGCTTGACTACTGCCACACTCCCCTTAATGAAGACACAAAGAATTAGCTTTCATTTTCCTTGAACAATAAAAAAATAGACTAGAAATCATAGTAATAGTAATACTACTAAGAGTAATACTAATAATAAACAGTAATTTAGGGCAATGACATAACGCAAAATGCACTTGAATAAAAATAAATTAAAACTAATTAATAATAAACAAACACCAAAACAAATTAATAAATAGTAAAATAATAAAATAAATAAATCTACTATATATGCCATATGCGTAATATTCTGGAATAGAAAAACAAAGTACCTGAGCAGCAGCTACAGACAGAACAGTTCTTCCTTCGGCGTCAATGCTATCCACGTAACAGCCCCAGAAGAGCAACAATTCTACAATATCTGCATGGCCCATGGAAGCTGCAGCCAAGAGAGGCGTCCTACCATGAGCATCTGCTTGATCAGGATCTGCTTCCGCTTCCAAAAGCAGCTCACAAACCACCCTAAGTGAACCCAAGCGAAAAAGTCGGTTAAAATAAAAAAATACNCTCACAAACCACCCTAAGTGAACCCAAGCGAAAAAGTCGGTTAAAATAAAAAAATACTAGATAAATTTCATAGTAAATTAAGTATTTCTTTACCGATGACCCTCGAAGGCAGCGACCAGTAACGGAGTCATTCCTTCTTTATCAGGATGATTGACATCCGCTCCATGTTCAATGAGAATAGCCACTGCTCCGCAACCTTCTTCTTCCGTCCATTCTTCGCCTCCTTTGTGACTGCGGTTCAAAGTGCTTTCTCCATTCTCTAAATCATTGAGAAACCGTCTTCGAGCCTGGGTATGCACCAAATCGCTCCGTGCTGGCAACCTTCTGGCTGCTCGCCCGGAACTTCTGCATGCCATGCTTAGAACAGCAACAGACAAGGCAGTTCTGCCCTCACAATCGGCGTAATTCGGCTGAGCTCCCGCTCCCAAAAGTGCAGCTACAATATCCGCATGGCCCATATACGCGGCTGCAATGAGCGGCGTTCTTCCTTGCCGATCGGCACCGTTCACATCTGCTCCGGCTGCCACCAACCAGCGAACAACATCTTCGTGTCCCGCCCAGGCTGAAGCCCGCAACGCAGTTCGTCCTTCGCTATCGGCCGCATCCACAGTTGCTCCTCTTTCCAGCAAGACTTGCACTGTAGAAGCGTGTCCGCCCCACGCAGCTGCTCTTAACGGAGTCCAGCCTTCTGCATCTGCCGAGTCGGGTTCCGCTCCTGAATCCACCAAAACAGCGGCCAACTGAGCTTGTCCCTGTCTAGCTGCCAGAGCCAACGCATGGCGCAAGGTTGTACCATCATTCCGGAGCGTTGTGCAGTGAGCTAATATCCGACGCCCCAACTGCGGCTGTCCTAATTCAATAGCGTGGAATAATGCTGCTGCTGGGTCGATATCCGCCGGCAAGGTGCAAATACTTGATCCGCTATCTTTCCGTTCTGTTGTGGGTGGTTCTTCCACGGAATCCGCTATTCCAACTACGGGTTCTTCCTATAAGGAAAAAACAAATAGTTAAGTATTGCTTTAGAAAGTACCAAAATACTGATTCTACAAATTCGCTTTTGTACACAAATTGATTTAAATTGCACAAATTATTACCAAATCTGATTCCTTCGATGATTAATTTAAATAAATTAACTCCACAGTGCACTGCTTTATCAGTTAATCACTCACAATCAATCATTATTTACATAATTAAAATAAATAAATTAAGTTAAGGTTATATAAATTAATGACATATTTAGCTTAATTAATTATTTTCCACAATAGACTCTCATTTATCTAAAGTTATATCAATAAAAGAATCCAGTTTAATTTGATTTGCTTTACCTTTATTTCTGGCTTGTTGTCTTCTGTGGTTGGAAGGGGATCAGGCTCTACTTGCGGTTGGCTTTGGTTGGGAGCACAAAAGTATTGCTGCTCTGCTGCTGCTTCTTCCTGCCGGGCTCCTAAGCTGCTCACCATTACTTCCATAGCTGCAGGATCCGGCCACGGAGCACCGCTCCACAGAAAGAGGAGGGGCAAATGGAAGGCTTCTAAAGGAAGCTGAATCTCTGCTCCGGATAAATGATACGCCAGGTCATCCGCTTGATGTGGCGACAAACTGGGACCTTTGGCGGCCAATACCAACGCCCAGCGCGCATGTCCTTGCGCAGCCGATACCAAAAACCGCTGAGTACAATGTTTGACATCTCCTAGCCATTCAGCGAAACTCGGATGGAAGAGAGCCACGCCCTTGTTGTCTGTTTTCTCTCGCAAAGTAACTCGTTGGAGCAGCTGCATTCTCCTCTTGAAGTCAGATTCGCTCATCGTTCGGTCAGCTGTTAGCGCCGCTTGGTATAAATCCATGGAAGTAGGCGGAGTCGGCGCAGAAAGGAGCAATGACAGCAAGACAGTGACTTTAGCCCAGACTTTCCTAGGGAAAAGACGCTGACAGAGCCACAAATATAAGCCATTCAGCGTTCCAGGGATTTCCGGAATATCTCGGAGCAAAATGGAACCGTCCACCACGCCATCGAGTACCGTTTCTACGTACAAGAAACAGCCATGGCTCTTGATGTGCAAAAGGTTCAAATTCGGCGCTGTTTCCCGACTAAGGTGTTGGCGTAGAGAAGGTTCGTTTTCCAACCGACTGAGGATGTACTGCTGAACATCTCGGACGACGGAGGCTCGGCGAACTTCATCCAAGGCCAATTTCCGCAAGCCAGTGAAAAGCCTCGTAATGCTCTTATTCTGGCGCCGGGCCGTGACAATGAGGAACAGCCAGCGCGGAAATAAGTGGTGATGAGCCGCCAATAGCTCCGCAATGCTTTGACAAGGGTCTTCTCCTTGATCGTCCTCGTCTTCCTCTTCGTCTCCTACGTCTTTGCTCCGATTTCCCGCTTCTTCCTCTTCAGGTACTGCAGATGGAGGAGCGATACACTGGGCCGAGTACTTCAACCACGAATACTGTTTCCAATGCGACTGTAAAGCTCGAGTTTCGTCCAAGGACTCGACAACTAGGAGGAGATTGTGCGGAGGAGGGTCTGTCTCTAGCAAAGGGAACAAAACCGCCTTTTTAAACGCTTCACTGGGCTCGTGTTGCAAGTAATGCGGGTCTAAGGCGGCCTGGATCTCCGGATGACGTAAGCGAGTGCCTAATTGGTGTAAGTGCGGCGAGCGAGCGCATTGTTCGACTATGGATTGGATAAACGCCGGGACGGAAAGCGATTCTGGTTCTTGAGCATGGCACACGTGATGGGCCACAAGTCGCTCATTGAGCTGGGCGAGTTTGGTAGCAGCCCCAGCAGGTGGCCATGGCTGAATCAATTGGCGGCAAAGGGTAGTTTTCCCGGCACCAGGACCGCCCACTACCAGCAACCCAGCGGAAGGTTGGCTCTGCTTAGGCCCTCGTTGCTCTAAATGGTTCCAAATCTTGGTCCAAACCCATTCTCGGCCGTAGAAGCGTCTTCGGGACAGCACACTTCCTTGGCTTTCTTCTTCGGCTGCCGCAGCACTCATCGTGGCTCTCTGTGTCGCAAGCGCATGCCTAAACAAAGGTAACAACCAAAAGAGGAAATGTGATATGAAAATATGATCGACTCTTTCTGGAATAAGCAAAAGGAAGAAAACTGAGAAACCAATAAATCACGGAATCTTGGGAGGAGAAAGATTCGTCAATGTCAAAAGTAAGAGAATGTGGGTGGCTACGACTATCCCCTTCATGTGATTTCGGCTGGCACGTTGCCCAGAATTACTAACATAAGCTCATACACAATATATCCCGGCAAACCAGGGCGTTTTTTCGTTTTGCTTTTCGCATTGGCCTACATTCCTCGTCCATGACATAACAACAGCAAAACTCACGAACACGCCAACATTCCCCAATCTTGTGCTTATTAGAAAACCTGATAACCTTTAGGAAAATCACTGCATTGCTGGAGTAGGAACTTACAAACGTCACCAAAGCACCTTTTCCATCTTCACAAGAGGAGTTTTGCTGCATTCGAAGAGTTTTCAGTCAGAAAATTCCGGATTTTCAGACGACTTTGCGACTTCCGTACTAAAATGAGCGTCGAGCTGACATCAATGAACACTAGCGACTGGCGGAATACCAAGAGCGGGACACGAAATTAGCTCATCGAGTGCCAAAGAAGGCTATAGGGGAAAAAGTACTTCTTTTTTGTTCAACATAACCTTCTACCCGCAACCACACAGTCTGTATCCCTAAATGGCCAAGTCACTTCCTCTTAGGTGGCTATCTAACCACTGCAGTATACTATAGAGTATAGACAGACAAAAAAAGGCGCTCCTGCCCGCAAGGAGGGCACGAAAAGGAACGCACTACATAGAAAAGATGCCACCGGAAACACAGATTAAAAGCTGCGGCGGTGTTTTTCTCAGGCATTATCCAACCTATTCCAGTTTCTTGCTGCATTTTCAAGGTTTCGCTAGCTACAGCTCAGGTTGGGACTTGGTTTGGAAGGAGCCTTTTACGAAGTATTAAAAAATGAGAGGGAAGGATAGAAAACGTAAAGAAGGCAAACACGGTCTGCGTTGCTTCCGATCAATAGTCAAGCAGGGACTCGGCTTGCCCGCCTTCTGCTTTATACTGACAGACCCGGTTGCAAGTCGTGAGTACGGCAATGGTTCGAAGTCTGACTTGGTTAATACATGTGTTCGACATTGATTTATAAGTATTTTTTATCGGTTTAAGAAAAACTCACATGACTCATGAGAATGTTATGGTCCGCAAGGAAACTCTTCGAATTTATTTTTTAAGTCCCAATACTACAAGAAAGACACTTTAAAGGGGATAAAGGGTTGGGGGAGCTCCCTTAACCCAAACGCGGTTCCTATCCTAATTATAGCCCTGGTTTTAACGATCGTGAGAACTAGACTAGCACTATAGAGCAAAGAAAGACAGATTTTCTTTCCCGATTCCAATGCCATTGGTACCGTATCGTTTAATTTAATTCCAATTTGATACATACTAGCCTATTTCCTAAGCTATTATGAATTAAAAGATTGTTCTTACTTACCATAAGCCTTAAAAACAAACGATTTTCGCACGATTTTTAACGAGACAGTGTGAATATTTGCGAACCAGCAGTAAACAAAGACGCCCAGCTCCGACGTTCCGGATATCGAATCGCGAACTGACAACTGGTTCGTGAAAAGATCTAGAACCGAACCAACAATGAATATTCGAATTAGCTGGTTTCCCGCTTCATCACTTTGCCCCTTTGGAAATATGAAAGCCTACAGTACGTATGACTAAAAATTGCACGGACGTTAAAGAAAAGAAATTAATAAAAAGTATCAGTGGTATATACGAAATGAATAGTTATTACAAACACTTTAGATTATTTGATGATTTTAGATAATAAAAGTTAGATTAAAATAAATCGCTTAAAACTTTTCTGTATTTTTCATTTACATTTCTTAATTGGAAAAATGTTTAACCAAGACCCCTGAGGCCATATCAAGATACAATTAGAAGGCACACAAATTCACCGTAGGATTATTGCCCCAAAGTGGCAGACTGGTTTCTCCCACTTTAGTAGCAGAATTTTAATACCATCGCTTTTTGTTCACTTGACGTTCTTAATGCGCTCAAGATCCCATGCAACCGTTTACCATCTTCTTTACTAAATCGCGAGCGTACGGGATGTAGGAAAGCGAATACCACGTCATAGCCAGAAACTGTAGAATGCAAAACAACAAGGCCAACCCGTTCTTTTTCCACTGTAAATAATAAAGGAAAAAAGCTTTAAGTTCATGTTCCGTCTTCTGTTTTCATTGGAGAATTACCAAAAAAGCCGATAACAAGGTAAGGATAAGGCACACTATCATCGCAATGGTGGCAGCCACTCTAGTCGAGGCGAACATCTTTTTGCATTGGTTTACAGGTCCCATCAAGAAACATGTACTAAGGTAGGAGAAAAGAAAAGACCTTAAAATTAGAAAATAATCCAAAGCGAATTAATTAATAGATTTACATACCTCGCAAGAGCCGTTACGTTACCCAATGTGTACAAAACGGAAAATAAAACTAAACCACGATGCAAAACCAAAACAACAGTTCCTAAAATGGACAACGTTATTCCCACTAAGAAGCAGCCGACGAAGGCTTTAACTCTGGTCGACCAACTTAGTGTGGACGCATCAATGACCTACGCAACAAGTGTTTTCGGTCAATAGCAGCTAGCAGCAAACATAGCTAAAACAGTAGCTTACCGTGGTGACAAAACCTCGTTCTTCATCGTCTACCTCATTCCCACTTAAAACTCTTCTTAGTTTGTCCATCATACCCTAAGCTAAATAGGATTAATAAAATATTAAGCTGTTGTCACAGCTAATAATATATGTCAACTTCCAAAGGAAAAAGGAATGACTAAACAACGGACAACTGAGGCTCTCAGGGTATCCTCAGTAGTGCGGTTTTGAGCCCGACGCAGGCTAGAATCCGCAGTGTGGGATCTCGTTTCGTATGGATCCTAAATCTTGCGCGCGTCCATAAACGACTCAATCCGGCAGGATAGGGGATGTTTTCTAGCTAAAGGGGAATTAAACGTCTTAAACTATCGTTTAGTATATTTAATAACAATCACTAATTCCGCATGTTAAAGTCGCACCCAAATTCGAAAAATAAGTAAATAACTGCTTAGTCTGCTTAAGGTTCCCTGATGATATTCCATAAACGACAAGAGCAAAATTAAAATTAATAACTCAATGACCTCATTTTGCAGAAATAATAGAGATAAAAATTTCTTGTAAAATTGAAGGCGTCCGTCATTTTAAGTAGTAATAAAAATGTTCGAGAAAATCACCTATTTGCAAAAAACAGCAGTCAGGGGTAATCCAAAACGCATGCGCGTCATTCGAAACTTGACACGATTGTAAACACTTCTTTAAATTTTCATGATACGAGAGTAGTTGCTTGCTTCTGTTTCAAATTATTATAGTTTGTATTGACGTCGACAATTGTGAATTAGTTATTCCTAATCCTTGACATAATGTATTAATACTCTTGAGTCCAAGAAAAATAACAGTATATTATATTATAATTTCAGTTAAGTAAACTTACGACAATCATTAAACTCTAAACGCACGCTAAACAAAAGACCAGCTGGTATTTTCACCAGAAAAGCGGCTTATAAGTGAAAGTTCTGTACACTATGCCATTATTCAACGCTTCACTGGTAACGCCCTTTGTTCACTACAATTGCGCTACATAAAATAGACTTTTTGTTACTTTAGTTTTCGATCTGCTGCTGCTTACTGAAATGGACAAAACCATTTTTGAAAACGAAAACATTGTTCTGGTCGAACGCAAATACATTGTCATCGGATTCTCGTTCCAGCAAGACTTTCCTACTTTGATCCTGCAAGTTAGAAAAAAGGGTGTACTTTCATGTCGAAAATATTTAATAATTTCAAGAACTTACATTGTCCTGCATTACTGACGGCACGGAAAACCAATCTTCACTGTATCCCTCACTGGACTGAGGCCCTCGAAGTTGCGCCGCTCTCCAAATTGGCCGGAAATCACGCTCGTATTCCAAGGCATAATGAGCTACTTGTTGGGCTGGAGCATAGTCATATCGAACTAAGCTTTGACACTGAGCTGCCACAAACTACTCAAATAAATAAGAAAAACGAGATCGCTTTTCAGTACCATATTATATGTGTACTTACCAGACTTAGCAGGAGGGTGGTTACCTTCATGTTATCACTACTGGATACGGATGGACACTAAATGATGCGAAAAGTACCCGAGTAAGCCAATTTATGTAAGCCGGTGGAGAAAAGCGGAACGGCTGGACCAAGCGAAATGTAACCAAATTGGAGGGAGAAGGAAAGCTTAATGAGTCTCTTTAGGTCTCTAAGACTCAAAATTTCCCAGTCATGCAGAACAGCAGGAAAGTTATGGAAGTCAGACACGGAAGCGTTTTTACTAAATAAACACCTTTGTGGGTTGTATTAAAATCTTATATAAATCTGCGCGGGACATAAACAGGCACGAACACTTCATCCTGCCCATCGTCATCATCCATATTGGGTACAGCGTGCCAATCTTCATCGGATTTAGGAAAATGGCTCGTCTTTTGCTCTGTTTGCTCTTCCTTAGCTTCCCATCTGTCTTTGCTAAGCTGTTGTTCCTTCTCTTTACCTCCACGCTGGGATATTATGCGCCCACGAGGTACATTTCGTTCAAAATCTGCAAAACTATCATCCTTTTCTTCGTATTTGTAATTTTTCTGGCGCGGCGAGTTAAACGGCACTGGCGCTCGCACGGGTTGTGGTTTTGTGGGCTGTTCTAATGGCGTATTCTCTACCACTGCTCGGAAACCATGAAGATCGTCGGCCACGTACGAAACAGTGCGTAAAGACCCGTCCGCTTCCACAAAACTGTATTGGCCGCGCACAACATCACCCGTTCGCGTTTCTGATTGCGATTTCATGTCCCCTGTCCATGGCGAATCCACCGCATAATGGAATTCATACTTGGGATCCTAAATAAATGGGAAAGAAGCCAATTATTCACTATAAACACCTGGCCCTGGCTTATACTTCATGGTAGTCGTAGTCGTAATCGTAAGCGAAAACACATGGCCAGAGCCAAATCACCTGTGAAGTTGGTTAGAAATTATGACAATAGATTAATACACAAGAAGAAAAATAACTTCGTGCGTATTACTTGTAACAGGATAGATGTCTTCATTGCGAGTAAGCAGAGAGGGTTGATTTCATGGGCTTGATATAGGTCTCCAGAAAAAAGGCGGGGAAAAGCATTTTGTGTTGGATGGGGTACGTCACGAATTTTGGCAACCAAGGACGCTTTTCCAAGATTGAGGAGATCACATCACAACGCAAAACAACGTTTCACTTTCGTTTCCCTGTCGTAAATTATGGCGTTAGGTTATGGAGAAGCGTCGAGCGTGGCTTGTTGTATAACGCCTCACGAACACGACCCACAAGTTAACGTTATAACATTCTACATCGCGTATTACTCATTTCATTTCTAACAGATATAATGAGGGAGAGATTTTTTAGACCTTGCAATGGCAAAGGTCAGTAGAATATTCACGCAGTATATTAATTCACGCCTCATCATTTATTTAGTTACATCGAGCTCGACCCGCCCTTCTCGTGAACGAATTTTTCGTGACAGCAATTATTGGTGGAGCGTGTGACCCACTTATTTGTGGACAAACTGTCGAGTTCTTCTTATAGAGAGAAGAAGGAAATACAAGTTTCATGTCATGTTATCCATGGCTAGAGAAAAATGATGATGATATGATGATGAGCAAGTATAATGTTTAATGTCGCGGTGCATTTTGTGTGGGCTTGATTTCGTTTTCTCTATTATACGGTTTCTGGCTTTCTGTTTCTATCCAGTCATCATAAAGCTCGCTGTCACGACATTTAATTATAGGAAGATGCTTTGTTCGGGAAATTGCAACATATATGGCAGACGGACCAGGGAGCGAGCGGATGAAAACAAATATGAGTGCTTAATTAACTTGTAATTTGCGGGTAAGTTATCATTGTTTTATAGAATCAAGAAAAAGTTGTCTTGTTTTCCCAGCGTATTATAACCTTCATTTCGATTTGTGTATTGCTCTGTGTACTTACTTACCGATTTGCTACGTAAATGCATACGTACGAATTCATGGAACATCGATTTTTTTTATCTTAGTATGAGCGAAGTACTTAGATTTTTTATTTGCTAGTATTTGTCTTTTTTGTTACTATATGTTAGTTTTTGTTCGTTTTTTTTTTTGTTAGTTTTTCTTAATATTTGTCTTTAATCGGTTTTTTCATCTGTGAACATAGGTTAACATTTGCTTGATGTTATGAGAGTTTCTTGATAAGGTTGTTTTCAAATTTGACTGTAAAATGTAAAATGTCGTGGTGCATTTTTTAATGGCCAAAAAATACGTTTCGGTAAGAGTAGCGTTTGGCGCCACATTCAAACTTTCGAAAGAGAAAGTCCTATTCATTCATGGTTCATGTTCAGCAGTTCTTAGTTCATTATCGCACCAGTCAGCATGTCTGTGTGAGCCGCCTATTCTCCCGCCTCCTCCGGGATACGAAATACGCGAAGACAGAAACACCAATAAACCAAACACGTGGTTACTAAAATAACAGAAAATGAGCTTCAAAAACAGCTTACTAACCTCCCGTGAATACGAGGAGTTTGTCTTCTTCCACCAAGCTCAGTTGGAAAGTTCCGGAGTGCCCCCACATCTATGGGAAACGGTTTGCCAAAAACTCAAAGACTCTGTAAGCTATAAATAGCTAATCTAATCCCGTATTTTCTTATTAACACTATTCACTAACACAGAAATATTTTTTAGTTCTAACTCTCTTTGACGTTAATAGGTACTTGACGCAGGTGATTATTTTGGGATAGCCCAAGTCTCTTATGATGAAGAGGAAATAAAGAAGCCAGAAGACCCTTTATGGGCTGTGGTTGTCACTCATCCCGAGGGAATTTCAGCTTCAGATCCAACCAGGTTTAACTGTCCTATTCCGTAATTAAAATTCACAGGAAAGTCTAAAGTTTTTTATTAATCTTTTTCAGCATATTTCTAGTAGACCATGCATGGACTTTTCGCCCAGAACAAGCCAAATCCCAACTCCAGACAATTCCTGGACTTTTGGAAAGAATGGCTTCACTTATGGACCTAAATCTAAGCGCAGCTCGAGAAGAAATTATTTTTAACGTGCTTAAAATCATGTGGAAGTACACACAAACGTATAGTGTCGGTAACTGGCTTCTTTACTCTAAATTATATGTTCGTATATTATTTTGGTTCATTAAAGGGAATCCTGCTTTGGAAGCGGAAGAGAAAGTCCCGGTGTGGTATGTTTTAGACGAATTTGGATCTAAAATCCCTCATTCGGACACCCCGAACTTCCGTTTGGTCCCTTTCTACTACTTACCCGAACAGGCTGCTTATTCGCTACTTTTCCCCGTCACGGATTTCGAGGAAGGTGATTTTGTCACCCGGAATTATGTGGAAGGATCTTACGATTACCTCACCAGAAAAGCGCTACTCCTTCCGTGGAAACCCGCTGACTTACAAGTCTCTTTCCAAGTCATCGAACCCACTGTTGACTATTTTATGGTAAATTTCTCTTTACCTGTAATCTCAACACAATTATTGCTTTTATTAAAAGTCAAGTCGCCAAAATGAAACGTTGCCGAACCTCAAAGAAGACTTTCCTGATCTACCAACGGATCGTCCGATCAAAGTCTATGTCGAATACAAGTTTATTCGTGATTTTTTAAAAAGTCCGCGTTTCCAAATCGTAGATTCGGAGGAAGAAGCTGATATCTTGTGGTACTCCAAGCACTACAAACAATTCAGGTGATTCCATTTTCTCTTTTTTTGTATTATTTTCTTCACTTGTTGCTGATTAATTTTTTATATATAAAATTCAGGGAGTTGAGTGAACAATCCCCTCATAAGCGCGTAAATCAGTTCCCTTGCGAGCACGTATTGACCGTCAAGGATTTACTTTGTTTGATGGGTCGTCGGAAAGCTCACGCTGAATATATTGACCCTGACAATCTCCAATCCCGCCCTTTGTGGCTGCCCACAACTTTTAACATGAAAACGGAATTACCCCAATTCGTAGCTTACTTTCAAGCCAGGGCAGACAAGTAAAAGTCTTGATTTATTCAAGAGTATGACTTTAAATCAACTTTTGTGTGATAGGGGAATGGATAATTACTGGATTGCGAAGCCTTGGAACTTGGCTCGCAGCTTGGACACGCACATATCGGAAAATCGCGATTTCTTACTGCGTTTACCCACCACAGGCCCCAAAATCGTGCAGAAGTATATCACTCGGCCTGTGCTTTTCGAACGAGCCGATATTGGTCGTGTGAAATTCGATATTAGATACATCCTGCTCCTTAAAAGCGTGGAACCTTTGCAAGTTTACGCTTACCAACGCTTTTGGCTTCGTTTTGCCAACAAACCATTCGAATTGAACCATTTTGAGGAATACGAACGCCATTTCACTGTTATGAACTACACTGAGAATACTACTTTGCATCAAGTACATTCACAATTTTCACAATGCAACAAAAATAAGTTTTATAAGTTAGAGAATACAACGGTTATTTTTAGATGTTTTGCCATGATTTTATCCAGCAATTTCAAAGCCAGTACCCGGATTTCTCCTGGAAAAGTGAAGTAGAGCCCAAAATTTTTGAAATGCTCAAAGGAATCTTCGAAGGAGCAGCTGGAGCCCCGCCCCCTGCGGGTATTGGCCATAATCCTCAATCTAGAGCTATGTATGCAGCCGATTTGATGCTGGAATGGACCGAAGGTATGTTTACAGTTTAAAAAGAGGAAAATTCTGGAGTAAATTTTGGTTATTTTTGTTAGACGGAAAAATGCAGCCGAAGTTACTTGAAATGAATTGGGCGCCGGATTGCAAACGAGCATGTGATTATTATCCGGAATTCTTCGATGATGTGTTTAGTTTGTTGTTCTTGGAAGAACCTGAAGGAAAGCATGCTCAATTGCTATGAGATTTTTGAAATACATTCGCGTTCTATTGCTGTTCCACAAAAAATACTTTGTTCCGTTTTTCTTTTTTTGTGTGGCGTTTGACACGATGCACAAACTCAAGTACGCCAGAGCGAAAGCTACAAAACTTATAGGGTAAGAAATGGCGAGATGTTCGAGAGAATTACAGTATTAAAAAAAGTGCTCGTGAAACAAATGAGTAACACTTATACACTTTTAAGAGCATTTCGTTCCAAGATCCTCAGCAAACGACTAGTGAGGACCCAGTCCCCATAGAATAAAATTAGCTTCCCTATTTGTTTGGAAAAAAAAAAGCTTAACACTCGAGCATGAGAAATTCGCCCCCCAAAAACTCGCGTTTTTTTAGTTAAAATAGTAGAACAGAACAACAAAAATAGAAAGTAATACACAGAATTTCAAGAAATACGGCTAAAACCCCACCACCATTTTCCCCCACATTAAAACAAAAAAGAGGAGAGTAGGATTTTTGTTTGTTTGAGTAAGACATCGATTCCCACGATAAAAAAGATTCGGCACATTTCGTTTTCTTTTAGATAATAGATTTGAATAATGCCATGGATAAGATCATCCCGAGCAACTAAAACGGAATAAGAAAATGTACGTCACAAAACCGTAATTAGGATAAAATTTTGATCGGATTTACCATTACAAAGGCAATTCCTACGCCGACTCCGCCTACTATAACCGCTTGGCTTTGGAAAGATACTACTGCCTGAGTCAAACAGCCATGAAGATACGCTGTTGCGTTCGTGGGATGCTTGTCACAATCCATAAACTGTTCGAAAAAAAAACGCATATGTATACTAATAAATACAGACAAACTTTTTTCGTTCTATGTGCGACTTACCGTGCCGTTGGGGGCGGGGCGACAGCAGCTTGCCGGAACCGTACCGTTATTCCGCTGTATAAAGGAGCTCTCCAATTTCCAGACTTTAAAGCCGTCTTCGCCCTCTATACCACAGCAGCCCAACTGATGTAAAATAAACCAAATTCATAAGAAATCGGTTTGGCGGGAAATTTGAATTTCATTACCGTTCTTTGCAACGAGTCCCATGCTTCCGTGGTTGCATTGCTACTTCCGTATTCTTTGACGGTCGTGAACATCCGCATCCGGAGTTTATCAGTGACCTTTTCTTGGAAGACAAAGCCCAAGATTCCGCCCACAAACATGGTGACGAAGATTCCAAAGAGCAGGATGAAATACATTAACAACATGCATTTAATTTCCTTAAGGGCGCCCAGACAGCCAAGGAAGGACATAAGCGTGACGACAATGCCTGTTGCAACCAAGATCCATGAGGAGGACGTGTATAGGCTCTCCCCCAATAATTCTTGCAAATACGCGTGGTTCGTCAGTGACCACGCCCCTATCGCCAGGACCACCAAGCCACCTACCTATTAAACCGCACACTAATTATCCATAATTCCCCTCATTTTCTCTTTTCAGCAATAATTCTTTTAAAGGCAACCACACTTACGAAAGTCATCACGTTCGAGACGAATAATAAATATTTGATGCATTTGCCGCAACTGGACATTTCAGATAGCCCCATTTTCATTCCCAAGCAGGCTTTTTTCTGAAAAATAAAGAAAATTGTGAACATGAAAGATATTGATTAATGAAGTGTTCCCATTTGGATCTGCCAGAAAGTCCCATAAAAAATTCAAGTTTAGCATCAAAGGCAAAACTGACCTTCAACTGACATATTTCCTCCTGTTTACTAGGGATAATACAAAACACCTGCGTCATGCCTTAGCTTTCAATTCTTAAGGAAAGAAAGCGGGGATAAAAGAAAAGCTAACACCATGAATCATGAATTCAATTCAAAGGAAAAGGAATGACTTTCCGAGAGTAACGTTGAAAATACCTCGTCTTTCGTTTAGAAATCCATAAAGATAAAGCGTTTTTATATATTTTTTTCGGAAATAGCCCTCGAATGTGGAGAATCGGAGCAAGGTGAGCCGGTTACGGACCGGAAATTTGACGAGGTCTCAAGGATTTTTTTTCCGCATTGGTAGGCACATTCAACGCTATCACACCTTGGGTTCCCCATGCATGCAAATTAAGGTTCTCTATCGCTATACGCATAACCCAGGTAGAAGAAGCCCGGTGAGGCAAGCGCGTTATAAGTATTTCTTTTATTAAAATTCAAACTGGAAGATCCAGAATGCTAAGTTAAACCTCATTTCTTGCAGAATATATCTCACACAAACTTGAGATCTTTAACTAAATCAAATTCTTCGCTTGAGTAATTAGACAAAAGTAGTCTGTCTAAACTGACCACATAACAATTCATAGATACGAAAGTTGAGCAAAGAATAAAAGACTCGAAAATTACGAAACTCTTTAAATTTCACTGCATAGCTTTGAAATTCAATTGAATAAGATCAAGTTAACCCGAAACTTGACTATTTCTAAAATTGGGCTTATAAGGAAAACTAAACTCACAACTTGAAAATACTAGACAAAGAACTATTGCGACACATTCCTACGTCACTATACACTAATTTCTCACTGTTGTTATACTACAAACTACCAGAATTCTCACCACTCACGCAGAATTTCGCTTAAACGCACCGAATTATTACTATTACTCTTTT
>JAGJRP010001381.1:0-16709 GCA_022832235.1 Lepidurus couesii
ACATAGGGGTTCTTCAGCCAGAACACTTATTTTGGTCTCCTCTATAACATATTTTTTTATTTTTTTGCACCTGACTCCCCCTTTAAATGTATGCACTGCCAGTCTCGTACTCTCCACGAAAGCATTCTTGTTCTGGATAGAACAAAGAAAGGAAGAGTCATAAGAAGGCCCATCAGATATAGATGTTAATGTAGAGTGTTTTACCTTATTTCATGTGAATTTTTGAATTTCCCGCGGTACGTTTCATATGTTGAAAACCAGAATTCTTAGAAGAAAGACGTGGTTCGGTCGTTGTGACTCGTGGAAGTTACTGTTCTCTCAAATTATTGAGCCAAATATATACGGAAATAAATCGCTATAAATTGCTATATTCACCTTCGTGATTACAGTCCCGGTTTCCAGAATAATTCTCAGTAGTCTATACGTTTCAAGATTGCGAAGCAGGGTGGTGCGGATTTGCACTTATTGTCCCGGACTTAAGTCCGGATGAAGCCTATTTTTTTTTTTTTTTAGCAAATCTTGGAGTTGATCAATTCCGGCAAGCCTTTTCTTCTAGTGAGTCGAACATACCCTTGAGTTGGAAGCAAGCTGTTAGGGACGGAGTTGAAAGGGAGGTGGACTTCGACGCTTAGGGATTTGGGATTTTGAAGAAAGGCAGAAATTTCTTTCTAGAAAATTTTTCGCTCGAGGAAGTAACAGTTTCACCAGAATAAAATTCTCGAAATTATGTTGCCACTGTGGGTATACTCTGTAGTAACCTTTCACTTTAGAAAATGATTAAAGGTAAGAAGCGCTCATAAGGCGAATAATAGAGAATGGCACCAATATTCAGCAATGCTGGGCTGGCTTTTTTTAGGTTTCCAAGTATATTACCTAAAAAGCTCAACCAGCTTAATATACAGTCAGTAAGATTTGTTCTAATCAGGCCCGTATCCAGGGGGGGTAGGGGGTTTAACCCCCCCCATTTTGTTGTCTCATAACCAATCCTCGTATATTTTTGTTAGCTTACCGGATGCAAGACAACAAATCGTCAAATTGGCCAGGACTTTAGATATAAAGCTAAATTCCTGGAGTAGAAGAATTACTCGAATTTTTCAACGGAAAAAAATTTAGCACCTCTCCCTTTCGTAGAACCAGTTGTTGGCCTTGTTGCTGTTCCCAACGTTTGCTGACTCCTAACGTTGTATAAAAAGACAAGGAACTCGACACTCCAATCTCAACCAACCTCGACCAAACTCAAACTTAGTTGTTTTACCTTTCGTTTTGATTAAGATTAGCTAAAAATTGTTGGTGATTATGAGCGCCAGTGTGACGTTACGCCGTTTTTCGCGCCTCAGCGAGCCTAGATGGAAAATCGTGAAGTCTCGGGATCTTCGTCAGATACCCGCTCCAGGTTCCCAAGTTTCAGCCGCACCTCAACCAGGGCAACGAGTAGGTATTTCTTCTATGTCGTTCGACAGTCCCAGGTTATCAAACACTTCTAATGAGGTCGTTAGCGAGAATTCTGTTGTAGCATGCTCCAAGGCATGCTCCTTCGCAGGAGTTTCTTCTAAGGTTTTTGCCAACGATATCGGCAGGCTTTTTTTTTTTAAAAAAAACATTCCCAGTCCGCGCTTGAATCGCAGCCTCCCCTGAATATCACAAAACACTTAAATGGCTTCTGGACAAGGTAATAATTATGACCTAAATAAATTGTTTAAATTTGTTCGCATTTTTTCCTAAAGAAAACTGACACTTTGTATTTGCACAGGTAACTGACAACACCTTGACAATCTGGTCTTCAATTTACGATCCGGTGGATGACATCACTTGTAAAATTGCTTGATACGGTTGGTCGTCATAGCGTATATTTGGATGTCCCCAAGGATTAAAATGTCTAGTAGATTCCGGAAGTAGACTAGCGTAGCGTCACTAAATAACTTCTCCGGTGCCACGATGGCTTATTTTTAAACTTAAAATTCTCCCCCCCCAGGCCTTCAAAAACCGACAGTGTAAATGAATACCAAATGTTCTTTTATTCACCCACTGAATGCGCTGAAGATAAAAAAAAAAAAAACTAAACCCGTCAAACGTCTACTGTTCTCCGGAATTTTTCCTGTCTCTATTTTTACAGAGTTTCTTCAAATTAGATTCTTTGCCGTAAAGTTTTCTCTCCACTCCCGGCTCACTAATTTGCATTAAGGGCAGCATAGTTGCCTTTAGATTGAAGAAGAGGCGTGGGTAAAGCAGCTCCTGATGAGCCAATAACTGCTTAATACGATAACGCTCCTAAAATCACAAATTAGCTAAACAATACCTAAAGCGGTGCTATTTACCTTGGGAGCTTCGAAACAGGCAGGACAATTCTCAGAAATAACAGGTAAGCCTGCTGAAGTTGCAAACTCCCTTAAATCCTTTTCCCTGACATAAACAAGTGGCCGAATAACCTTCAAATCTTCTTTCCTTTAAAAATAAAATTACAAAATAACAGTAAACGGCAACAAAATGTAAAACCGTCAGATATTGCTTACTGGTTTGAATAGCAGGCTTTCATTGTTCGTAAACGTCCATTGTGGAAGGCAGACATAAGAAAACTTTCCGCTAAATCATCCGAGTGCTGTCCCAGCGCAATAACGTTGTAATTCTCTCTTCTAGCTGCAGCGTAAATCCTCCCTCGCTTTAAACGACTGCAAAAACTGCAAATCGAGCTCACACTGCTTTCGCTCTCCAAAGCTTGTCCCAATATCCCTACAAAAGAAGCCGAAGCAACCATTATTCCTTCCTTTTACTTTCTTTATTATTTTACCTTGACGTTCATAGAAATACGGAATTCCTAAGGACTCAATATAAGGGATCAGTGGGCGAGGATCATAGGAGGCTGACCCGGGGTCCACAGTTACGGCACCTAGGCTAAAAGCCACGCCTCTTTGGGCTGAACCTTGCTGTAAATACCGTAGCACATGGAGCAGGGATAGGGAGTCTTTCCCTCCCGATAAGCACACTAAAACCCGATCCCCATTTTTCACCATAGGAAAGCGGATCCAGGCTTCAACTGCTGCTTTCAGAATCACTTTTGGGGGCGTGGCCCATTGAACTGAACCGCCTAATGATCTGATACACTGTTGCGTAGTTTCGGCTTCTCCATCAGACAGACTTTCGTCGAAAATATTGGCAAGTATTTCATTCCAAACCACGTTATTTGATTCGCTATGCTGAGATTGTGGAGAACTTTGCAAAGAGATCGAAGTGATTTCGCTGGTGGGCGTGGGAACAGCGTCGACGATTTGTGCTGACGACTCGGCCGCTTTTTCGCGAAGTTCCCTAATGGAGTAGCTTTTGGAGTTCGAACTATTGGCTTGGTCAAGTCGGACACTAGGTTCAAGGATTGGGTTATGTCCGAATGCAGTCATTGAGCAGTAAAGGAGAGAATCAATGGTAGTTGGGCTATCTGGGTACCGTTTGGGTACAAAAGGTGGCTTTTTAATTTGCTGTAAAGCAATATGAGGCGATTTGATGTAATCCAGAGCTTCGCTAGGTAAAACGAACCAACGTAGCCGGAATGCATGGTCAGAGAACATAAGGCTCTGGTCCGGTAAGGACTTTAGGCTGATCTCCTAATTAGATCATGACAGTATATACTAAATCAAGCACAATCGTCTTAAACTTACATTAGGAAGGTTCTCAAACAAGTCCTGTGCTTCTTGCAAACAATCCTTGAAGTCCGGAGCTGGAGACGGTTTAGGTTTGGCAGGTTGTCGGATTCTCATACAGCCTTGGCTATAATCAATTGATCCCAGCCATACACGGTTCTTGAAAGTCTGTAAACACATAGAAAACATCAACAATTTAACCGAAAACATAAGCAGAAGTGTAGTTATGACTTTTGTACTTTATGCGAAGTTATTGATTAATTACCAATTGGCTGGTGTGGTGCCATTCACCTGTTTCAGGATTTACTTGGTAGTAAGGCAACAATAACCATCCATGGTGAGCTACTAAAGAAACGGCGGATAAGACGAATTCGATTTCTTCGTCAGTCGCGAAATAGGACAAATTTAATCGAGTAAATCCCGGCCTGAGAACCTCATTACTAGAGTATTCCCCTTGCCTTCTCAAATGAACACGATCCAGACGACTGCAACGGGTTAAATAAGACCAACAATCTGTTTTGAATGCGTATTATGCCAAATAACACGAAAAGCCATACTTGTCTTCCAACAAAACTGACTCGTACTCGTGAGCCAGGTTTTCGTCGATACCCAGTAAGTCTTGTGCGTAAGGGCCAGCACAAGCGCAGCCACCGCGGGCTTGAATCCCAAAAATGTCATTGAGCAAAGCACAGACGTAATTATGGTGCAAGTATAAGCCCGAGGCGTGCTGAACTAAAAACGAAAATACTGGCAGCTTAGGAACAGAACTACTTCCCAGTAGAATTAATTCTGGGATATCTTTCCATCTCTTGAACGCCAACCTGTGATCAAAACGAACATTACTGAAATCACCTAGCAACTTGACGTTTTAAAATTACTGAGATAATTGTTCTTCTTTGGCCATAATTCGTTGAGCTGTGACTTGTTCCTTTAATTGCATTACCATCCCTGCCCTGATGGACTCAACAATAGCTGGAGTTCCGCCTTCTTCCCTTAATTCAACATCCTAGATAAATCTATACAATATATCCCTGCAAATTTGACACCGTACTTGTAAATATCGATGGTTATCACGACTGACAAAGAAAACAGTCCCACCTCCCCCACCATTAGGTACGTGGTTACGGATGACCTTCTTTTTAACAACCAGAATACCTGAAATTCGTACAATTAAAAATTACTTCACAACTGAAAAAGCTATTTTGCTCTTTCAACCTGGGGTTTGGACTCCTCCAATAAACTTGTGCATTGAAAAATACATAGCGTCTTTATGGGCAGTGCCTGACGGACAAGAAGCTTTCTCGGGATTCATATCCAATCTTGTATAAGGCGCTGAAAAGTAAAAACAAAACTTTTGCACATGAATAAGTCATAACGGTAGAATTAAAAATTACCTGCAGTAGCGTAATCCCAGAACGCTAGAGCATTATATTTGTGTAGTAATACGGTAATAGCTTCATCCTGGGCCAAAATACCCGTTATATTTGAAGCTGCTGCAAAGCAGCCAATCATTTGGCGTTTGAACTTTCCTTCTTCACGTAAATGTTTTTCAAGGTCTTCGAGATCAATTAAACCTGATTCTGCTTCCTTTATACGGATAACCTTAAGGAAAGTTATTTAAACTGTGCCGAATCAAGTAAGGCAATAATGCGGTACTTTTCCCGACAATTCTCGCCATGGAAGCAAATTGGAATGATGTTCATACGGTCCTACGAAAACAACGGGTGGTTCAGAAAGTTTTAGGCCATTGATGAGCTTATGGACCGCGGCGGTACAGCCATTGCCACAAAATATGACAGCATCATATTCCGAGGCATTTACGGCGTTGCGAATAATGTCACGCGCTTCGTGCCTGAAAACGACAACGTAGAACTTTAAAATAAAGAAAAATTGTTGAATATGTACCAAAACAAACTACCTGAAAAGCGTAGTTTGCAAGGAGGTTATGGTAGTAGTAGTATGAGTGTTCCCGTACAAGGGGAGGACTTGAATACGAATATACTCCTCTAGAAAGGACAAAGGCTTCCCTGATGCAATATAATCACAGTATACAACTACAATGGGGGGAACAAACAATATACCCGTTACACTATATTAGTTGAAAATTTTAGATCTGAATAATAATTAATGTTTACCTCTACGAGATCCAAATGGTCCAAGAAAGGTCTCATGCTTCCCGATCACACTAGAGTTGATATAGTGCAATAAATCTCCTTTGGTCTGAACTTCATGTTCTACGTTTAAATCATCAAGTGCAATACAGCTCTTATTTTGCAAGGGTGTTTCAAGATTTGAATTTACTATATGAAAACTAAGCTTTTCAGCATCGTCGATAGCTTTGGATTCATAAAGTGCTCTGTAGACCAGGGAGAGATCTGCAAATTTTCGCACTCCAAGCTTTTCTTGGGTACTCATTGCTCTTTATACTATAAAATTCGACAGAAAATTTCAGTGGATAACTTAACAATATTAACTATGGATCATTAAAGCTACTGATTTTAGTAACCGTATGTTTATAGCAATAGCCTTGTCCTTACGAAACGTTCACCAAACAAAAGAGAAGGTCCGCCTCCTAAACGCCTCTTTTCTAATATAACACGCCCATGACTGTCACGTGGATCCAGTGTAGCCATAACCACGGTGATTTCTCGCCAAAATTGGCGACTTGGGAACCAGTGCTTTGGATCTTTTTTTTCGTTGGATCTTAGATCCTTACCGATCATTCGCATTTTTGTCGATCAGATCAGATCCGATCCTGCAAATCTTCGGGAAATTTAGATCCGGATCGGGAAAAATCTCGACCCGATCCGATCCGATCAAAAAGATCCAATCCTTTTTTTAAAAAAAATTCATACCTATGTAACTATAACGCTAAATATACCTGAACTAAATTGTAAAGTTTGCTATTTGAAATGTATACTGAAAAAAGTATCCAAATGAAACGGCTAGAGCACGTCGAAACCACGTTGTACCTGTAACATTGGATACTAGCAGCGGCCACTAGATGGCCTCAATTGATCGGTAAATTTCCCTTTAAAAAAAGATACAATCCACTCTCTTTACGACATACCGACGATCCGATCCGATCCGATCAAATCAAATGATCAAATGATCAAAAAATCAAATGATCGGATCGGACGGATCGGACGGATCGGATCGTGATCTTTTTGGGAAGATCCAAAGCACTGTTGGGAACATGGTTTGGCGGGCAATTCAAGGCACTTGGCGATTGGCGACTTATTTGGCGACTTTCGCTCCTTTATATAAAGATTTTTGTTTCGGAGAAAAAGAATTCTCTTAGCTTCGTCAAACTGAGGCTCTTGTAGCGAATTCAGTTGGTCAACCCGGTGCTGCATTTTTGACACTGAGTGCAAGTTTCCTATGTCCCGATTGGCTGGTGGCGCACTGGGGGCGCACTGGCCCTACCAACTGAATTCACTATTAATAAAGACTATATTTTGTTTTGGGATTTTACTGCAATGAAATTTTGCGAGATTATAACGGACCGGCTAGCGGTTAGCGAGGGTGGGAAACGCTAGAACAAAAAGCCTGCTTGGGTTGGCAGGCTAACTTATAGCAGACGGGAACATTCATTATTTGGCAACAGTGAAATTTTCTTGTTGCGGACTAGGGAGACCGAAATTCATTATTGTCACACAACAATTTTGGGGGAAACGTTACGCGTATTAGGTATGCGGGAGAACCCTATCTTTGGAGTGAGGTACCCATCTTGAGTAGTAACTACCAATTTTAACATGTGGTTACATACTGCTGGTTTTAGGTACCCGGTCACACTGATTGTGCGACTTTGGCGACTTGTATCCCTTAATTTTTGGCGAGATATTGGCGACTTCGGACGAAAATTTGGTGGGCATTCATAAAAAAAACTTGGCAACACTGCGTGGATCACCGACATGCAAAATATTTTGGTCACAAAAAGCCTCTGGCATTCTTCTTGCGTATTTAGTGTGTTCGAAAACAAGGAAAAATACAATGGAAATGTGGCAAGATGTTATAGATAAGATAGCAAACCAAGCCTTGAACTGTGGGCAAATAACTCATTTCCAAACGATCAAGGATAATGCAGAAAGAGTAAATTTTGCCTTGCAAAGCCAGGCATTCAAGTAAGTCTCGGAAAAGGTACGGTGTACGGTACGGTCATCGTACGGACCACAGTAAAAACCTAGGTGTAAACCGATATACTGTGTACGGGACTATTGAATTTTACCAATTTTACCGTTTTTCTAATTGATTTCCAAATTTGTTTTTAAATAAATTGAAATCGTGTTTCTCTTAATTAGATTTGAAATAATATCGTGGGCCAAATCCTGTCTAAATTCCGAGCGAAACGCTTTACTGCTAAAAGAACAAGGAAATCAGTTGTTCGGAAGTTGTCAGTATCCAGAAAGCATAGCTTATTATACAGCGTGTATTAAAGCTACGGAAAAAAACTGCAAAGAATATGCATTGGCTTTAGCCAATCGCTCGGCAGCACTATTTCACATAGAGCGTTACGAAGTACTTTCAAACAAATTCACCATCAACTTTTCACGTGGATTGCCCTATAGATAAATGTTTCTATAGGAATGCTTACATGATGTAGAATCAGCCTTGTCGGGTAATTATCCTGAAGCTCTGAAACCCAAAGTGTTGCTCCGAAAGTACCGCGCTTTGACGAGACTCAACAACGACCACAAACGGACGACTGAATTGCTTGAATCTCTCAAGACTTCTTTGCCAAGTAACTATTCCTAGAATTTCGCATTTTGTGAATTGCTATATGTGGTCCAGGTTCTTTCCAAGGTGAGCTAAAGAAAGCAGTGCAAGAAACTAAAATGTATAACCCACAACATCGAACTTTTGAGAGTGAAAGAACAATGCCTGGACTACTTCTTGGAGCTCACCCGTCTATTCTGGACGCTTCAAAAGCGCTAGATATTAAGTAAATTATTATTACTGTAAAGCAGAATTGGTTTTTAATAACGTGGATGTCCTCTAAAGGTACACACCTGAAAAAGGCCGTTATGTGATCACAAGAACTCCAGTTTCAATTGGTGATACGTTATTCGTAGAAAAACCATATGCTCTGGTACTTTTGCCGGATTATCGCTTCCTACATTGCCATCACTGCGTCAAAAAGCTACGTACGTACATTCCGTAAGACATGACATTTGGTTTGGTGTTGTTTTGTTCTAATCCATTGATTTTTCAGTTGTTTAAATTGTGGAGAAGCATGGTTCTGTTCTTCTGATTGCGCGAATGCAGCTAAAGTCTACCATCAGTACGAGTGTGATTTGCATCGCGTTCTGACTGCAATCGGCATAGCTCATTTGGGCCTACGAGTAGTTTTGACAGCGGGGTTATCCCGAGTTTTGGATTTCCACCGGCAGAAATCTAAATTATTATCTGCTGGAACGGAAAGTGATATTTATGGTCATCTGGGAGACCGTTACTCTGCCGTGTATCGTCTTGTGACCCATATGGAAGACGCGGACCCTACAGAGCTCTACTTGTACACTCTAGTAGATATATATTTACTTAGACTTCTGATCTATATAATCTACTTTTCTGGATCCATTTATTAGACCGCTGCGTTGGTAACTCATCTTCTGCAAGACTACACCGATTTCATTGGGCCAAACGTAGATTCTAGTGTTGTGGGCGGGTACTTGTTGCATCATATTCGTCAGTTGGTCTGTAATGCTCACGCGATAACATCTATTGAATCCAAAAACGAAAATCAATCCGAGTCAGCAGTAAGCTTAGTCACTCAAGAACGCATTGCTACCGCCATTTATCCGTCAGCTAGCTTGATGAATCATAGCTGTGATCCTTCCATTATCAGCGGGTAGAATTTGACTCTTAATTTGCAAGCACCTGTAAACTTAAATGATCTTTGCCAGGTTTATTGGTAACATGCTTGTGGTGAAAGCTGTCAAGAATTTGTCCATAAACGAGGAAGTCTTCAATTGCTACGGACCACATTTTCGGCGCATGTCCCGTGCTGAAAGGCATGAAGCATTACGGGGTCAGTACTGCTTCACTTGTAAGTGCTCAGCGTGCACCGATCCCGAAGACTTTCAGGTAAGTGAAATAAAAAATACGACAAAATTCCCCTTCTATTAAGTACTTATTAGTATTATAACAAACTATTAATAGAACATCTCATTTTATTATTATTATTCCTAAGCATTAATAGAACATTTCTAGGAAAAGTTGATGTCGTTTCGATGCCTAGCCTGCGGCGGGTGCTTAATGAATCCACAATCGAAAGTACCCAAGGCTAGTAACGTACAGCTTGTGAAATGCCGCGATTGCCATACACAGCAGCCTTATATGGCTCAGTTACGGGCCGATTTGGAAGCTATGGCAATGTTCAAGCAAGGTTAAATTCAGTTTCAAAATGGAATTTCCGTTTGAAAACTTTGGTTTTATATTTAGCGGAAGAAAGCTTGGATCTCGGAGATGTGAAAGCTGCTTTGAAGAATTTTTCCGCGTGCTACAGGCTGAGGAAAGATTCTCTGAATCCAATGCACCCTGATTTAGCCCAGACATCGGATATGTTGGCTCACAGTTACGCATTAGTAGAAGACTATGAGCGAAGTGCCCAATGTCTGCGATTATCCTTACCATCGGTGGAGCACCGTTATGGGATGTTCAGCGTCGAAGTGGCACATGAGTACCAAAAGTTTACAGATGTTTTACTGCAGTTAATTCCGAATAAAAAATCTGAAGGGTTGACGCAAGAAGCGCGCAAGTATTTGGAACGAGCGTTAAAAATCTTTGAAATGCATTATGGTACTTGGCATGAAGACTACCAAGAAATTGCTTCCAAGCTGCAAACTGTATCCTAATAGATTGCTTCGTAAAAAAGGGGGCTATCGTGGTTTTTTAAAACATTTTTATTAGTTTTCCCTTTCAGAAAGTTATTCCAAAGTGCACACTTTTCGCTAATAACGATATAATACCACCGAAAAATATTGTATTCTGCCTTCTTCCGAGCTCCAGAATCTCAGCGATGCAGACACCGACAAACACCAAACGCGGAATCATGACTAGCCGTGAAGATCACCAAAAATTACTCCCTCCATGCTTTTTGAAAACCGTAGTAAATTCATTCAAAAATAAACTAATGTGCAAAAGTATCAAAACATAGAAAATAAAGAAACCTATTGTTTTTGTTCTTTTTCTTTTAAAATAGCAGCCGAATATAAAAGGAATGGACCAAGCTAAAGGAACTGGAAGAACGACTGAACCTTCTTGTTTTTTAAAACGTTAAAACGGGACTCTCGCGACGATCCAAAATATCTACAACAAAGGAAATAAAAAATGAAAGGGAATAACGAGCTGAAAGTAACGGTTTAAATATTTTACCTGTAATTATAGTGTACCATGGTAAGGTGACGTAAGTGAGCAAGGCGTTCAAGGGCACTGATTGGGCACGCCGATTCTCTTTCCAAAAATGGAAGGTTTGAGTAAAACCGCGCATAGTCCAAAGTGGATTGCAGACCCCATCATCCAACTCTGCAGAATGAAAAGTTAAACGAAATTTTAATTGTCACTTTCAAAAGCCGAGCTTTATGGGAAAATATAAATTTCATGAAACTTAAGATAAAAAGCAACACCAAGAAAACGTACCACGTTTGGCCGGCAAACCGGTTTGTGTCTGCGCAATATTGCAGTAGTAATGGACACGCGTACCATTACTGAGGATTTGGCAAAAAGGGGGCGTGGTTGAGGTGGATGAAGGTACAGGAATTCGGGAGCCCCCTGACACAAAACTTGAGCTTGTCGAAGGAGAGCAATCAAAGGAATGAGATTTGCGCATATGAGATAGGGGAGGAGAGAGAGAAGAACCATCAACGTCAGCCACGCCCCCATCGGAAGGCGTATCCCAAGATTCAGATCCTGCTTCGGGCACTTCGGCCACGCTGGGTAAACCTGCATGCATATACAAATACAAAACAAGAAAAAGGCGAAACTTTTATGCTGCGGACAGACTTAGAAGAATTTGGAAGAAGTTTTTTTAAAAAAGACATTTGCAGAAAACTGAAAACTCCCATTAACAGCACAAGCTCTTTTACGAACATAGCATGCATGCACTATTTAGAAAAATAACGAAAAAAATAAAACCGAATCCTGGAATTGAATAACTAACCGTCACGTAAGTCGCCAGCTTCAATTTCGCTCACGCCGTTTGAATATCGATCTAAGCCTTCATTTTCGGAACGAGATTTGGAATTTTCAGGCTTGACGCGCCAGTTACCGCGGTAGCCATTGGAATTGCCACTAGGATCGCTCAATCTTCTCTATCAGATCAAGGCAAATTCACATTTTTACCATTATTGGCGTTAATCTTTAGTTTAATGTGATGCCAAGCTTACTTGTCTAGTTGTCGAATAGAAATCCTCGGGTTCCGATTCCCAGTCAGAATCCCATAACTCCGTAACACTCAGACCAGGTTCTGACGAAGGTGTGTCAAATCCTGAGCCTTTGGGTTTCGTAACCGCCATTTCTGCATGTCCTTTCCCCTGTGGACCTTTCATTCGCACAAACTCCATTCGCTGAGAACTCGTTCCGCCATACCAACCAAACGTCATGCGCTGAGCCATTTTGCTGCTTAGACTTGCCTAAGCACTTGGATTTTACCTTCAATCCGAACAAAAAGTGAAACAAGGAATGTTACTCGAGTATCGTAGACATTTTTGAGAGCTTCATAGCGGATGGAACCTAGAAAAAGAACTCCTTGGACGATGCCTTGGCGATCTGAGGCAACTAGTTCCACGCAGACCATTTCACCATCGCGGACGTGCATGTCTTCAAAAACCTCATCGAAATTGTCTACCATGAAACAGACATTAGGGTACGTAAATTCTTCTACATCGCCTTTGATATCCATGCGTCTGCGACTCGGGGAAGCATACACAGGCTAAGATAAAAACGTAATAATTTAATTGAACACGGACAGAAATAAGCACTTGGGAATGTCTTTTGAGGACTTGTAAATCCTTAGGACTTGTTCGTGTACAGATGGCGAGGGTTAGAGTGTAATCGAACTGATGGATGATCAAGTTTAAGTAAACAGTTTCTTCCCAGGCGATGTCCGGATCTCCAATAGGTAACTTTTTGCTGTCACGCCTGAACACTTCTACCTCAGTCTAAAGGAAGAGAACGATTAAATCTAATCATGGGACTTCAATTTGGACTGCAACTGCACTTATAAGCTAAATTTATTACTTCAAACTTTGGCAAATAGCGAGTTGTGCCCTTCACGTGCTTTTTTCGTATAAAAAACAGCAAATCGTCCGAGTCAATACTTCTATCCGTTTCAAACAAGAAATGCCGTACGAATAGGTCCGTCCAATGAGTAGTTCCGTGAAGTACAACAAAGCCACCGTCCACTGAAAATTAATCAACAAAGTAAAGTCGGTTTTCCGTTTACAACTTACAAGTTTTCTTTACGAGAAGAAGAATCATACTTTCGTTGAAGCATCGCCTGGCTTCCTTACGTCTTTGGAATTTAACTTCATCTAATAAAAGCTCTAAATTCGAGGAAATACCACTCCAATTTCGTGCCATTATTTACGTAATAATAAAACAAACAAGAACTCCAAAGCGCGCTACTGATGAACCGTGAACCTTTATCGTATTAAAAGAAGCGGGAAGTTTGTACGCTAAACTAAAAACGCTAAAACTCGAAATGCGAAACACTACATGGTAGAACGCGATACTGCTCCCTCATTGTTGACGGTATTGGATTCAAATAGCTTTTTTTATATTTATAATAAATCCGATTCGATTAGCTATACCCTGTCGAAACTACTTGTCTAATTTGCCCCGTTTTACCACATTTCGTTTTGTCAGTTACTTAACTTACAAGTTTTATTACAAGTTTGGGTTAGTTTGCGTTTATTCTAAACATCATACTAAGCAAATGGAAGCTTTTTCTTTAATCTTTTTTGTTAATCTCCCATTTTCGTTCATATCCAATTCATTGTGTCCAGTTACCTACCACTATTCTCGTTTTTTTTCTGTAGTGATTTTCATTTATTTCATTGGAAAAAATCATTGTTATTTCTCTTTTTTAAAAAAATTGGGGGCGTGGTATTGTTAAAGCGTAAAATGCCAGAATACGTAATAAATCAACTACACAAAGGCAGCGTACTCAACAATCACGTTGCTCGTTGCTAATGCTACTCGGCCTTTGGCGAATACAGAACTTGCCAAAAACACTAGTTACATCTAGCGAGGTTTACATGAACTAACCGCCGCCATTAGACGCGAAAGTCTTGTGCTAGGTTCAGACTGGTAATATCTCCGGCATTGCCACAAAAAATAGTCATAAGTGAAAGGATAATTCTTGGAATTCTAACACCTTTGCAACGCATTCAAATGGCAGAATTCTAAGAAATGGTCTCTCCGTTATGATTTTACTATGTGATAGCTAAAAATAGGGCAAAAATACCCCCACGCAAAAAATAAAGCAAACTGAAATGTTTGACGGTTCATTCTGTAAATGGCGGTAATGCTAACGAGCGCGAGCGCGAGCGCGAGTGCTCTTTTTTTTAAATTGCGAGCGAAGAGCGCGTGCGCTCGCCAATTTTGAAACGAGCGCGCGAGCGAGCGCGCTCGTTGGAAAACGGGCGATTTTTAGCTCTGGTAATCAACATGCCGTGGCGAAATTAGAAAGGGAGGGATATATGTTTATTGTAAACAATCCCTCCTTGCAAACATTCTCGATTTTTTTTTTTCTCGAGTTATTTTCGTGGCAAAAATGACTGACAATGATTTTGAAGCAATCGTTGTGATCCTTGGTATTGCGTATATTTTGATTCCGAGTAAAAAGAAGCGTGTGCGTCGAAAATCTTATAGTGGTTACGTGGTCAACTGGTCAAGTCCACTCATAAGCCCCTTAACCCTGTTAGACCACCAATCTGAAAGCACCTTTAGAATTTGCGATGACCCAGGCCATTGTTCTGACCTGTGGTCAGTATTCCCTATATATTGCCCCGTTTTTCTGTATATTGTCACGTCACTTTCTTACATACGGTTGTTTTTAGCACCGGACGTGAGTTCGGGACCCTTGATAAAATCAGTGAGAACGCCAACAAGGGGGTTACATTCTACGTGTGTATTCAACGAGTCGACTACTCTCTCTCGCCTCTCGATTTCGACTCTCCTTCCTCTAGAGCTGTACCTCTACTTTTTAACACTCATTTCGCAGGGCTTGGCTCATCTGGTGAAACCCACCCTTTTTCTTAATTGCTTCTACAGTGGACAAGGGTGAGTTTCTCACCCTTGTCCACGCAATTCGCTTGGTGGGTGACATAACCCAGATGGCCTAACCTTTTCCTAAAGTTACACAGTTATGAGGCATGGTCATAAACCAACGGACAGTTTCTAGGCTAAATGGTACTGCCAAAGCCTATTGCTTTGACAGTTTATTGGGCATGTCTAAAACTGGCGCGACAATATGTTCAGTAGTGGTCTGACTGCCTATAGTCAAGCAGCCAAATAAAGCATTTATCGAAAAACCATCCTGTGTTCCTTCTCACACACAACGCAGGGTTCACTTTAGTGACATCAATATTTATCATTTTCGACATTACTCCCGGGGTTAGCGTCAGTAGATTTCGAACAATTTTTCGCACGTTTTCAAAATTGTTCGCTCCCACTGGCTACGTTTTGCCATTAATTCAATTAACAATTAGTGCAAAGCTCCCTTACACGGCCTTTTACTTTCTCTAATCAGACGAAAGTTTTTTTATCCTATTAAAAAAAATTCCAAATTCGCTTTTAGCAATTTTCAAATTTCTCTTAATTCCTCAAGCCTAGTGTATGACTACCAACAAAGATACACTCCCGGCATCCCGGGGAATAAACTTGCATTTTAGATTTAACAAAAATATCGGTGTTAAGAAATTTTCAAATTTTCCGGCTGAAAAACGTAATATTAATGTTGAAACTTTATATTGACCATTTTGGGGGATTGCCCTTGTCTCTGGCAACTGTTATTGTACTTTCCCCGGCCAGTCCTCTGGCAAACATCACTTGTCCCCTTTTCCTTTCTCTCGGTTATATAACTTGTGCCTTGTCTTTGTACCTTGCCCTGATTGTATAACTGACCCCTATTATGTCGCCGTTCCCAAGGATGGCACCAGAACCCTTCTTCCTCACTGACGGTTGGTTTATTGCCTTCCGTCACCTATAAAAGCCCACGCCCTAGCAACTCGGTGTGGGTCTGTCCAGTTCAGTTGCAGCTGGGTCATCGATGGACTAGTTATTTTGTCTGACTCAAATACACACACTTGACACCGTAAAGCTTGTCTTAGTTATTGCCCTGGCAGTTCGAAAAATTAAAAATTCCCCAAGATGGCCGCCATAGGCGGTACCGCGACCCAAGCGAGCTTAGCGCACAAATTTCTGACCCCTGCTGTCTTTGCCCCGTGCCGCTCAACGTGATTGTCTAGATCTAGACACCGCTGGTCCATCTGTCATTTTTCATTTGTCATTTTGTCATTTGTTTCATTTGTCAAGTCGGGTGGGATGATGTACTTTTTCCATGACTCAAAACTAAACTTGTTAACTCTTAAAACTCTATTAAGTTGTGTTTAAACATGAACGGTATTACCAAGTGTTGTCCCTTTCTGTATTTATTAGGTGGTTACACATTTCACAAACAGTTATAAAAGTGTTACAACGTGTTGATGCGTGGTGTTGTCCTTTCCTCCCGTTCCGCTCGGAGCCCACCCCTAGTCCAATTTCTAACAATAAACCAATTTCCACAATTTCTAACTGTTTTGGTTGATAATGTGTTATCAACAACGACTTCAGTTAGCTGTGTTAAGCGAGCAGGCACGAATGGAAAACGTTTGACGTATAACGACGATTTTATTCCTTCACGTAAAGATAGCGATAATGAGGGGGGATGAACAAGGGGAAAATGAAATGAAGGTAGAACCACGCTAATTCACTGGTTCAACGACCAACAACTCTCTTAAAGGGGGAGTCAAGTGCAAAAAAATAAAAAAATATGTTATAGAGGAGACCAAAATAAGTGTTCTGGCTGAAGAACCCCTA
>JAGJRP010001382.1:0-16475 GCA_022832235.1 Lepidurus couesii
CAAAGTTTATCCTGTCGACCCATAAATTTTCATCTTTGCGTATAATATTCCAAAACCCATCTACAGTACTAAATTTCTTTCACACTTTCTTTCATCCTTTCTCTTTCCCCAATCTTTGCAACTATTTCTCATTTTTACTCTATCCTCTTATTTCCATCAAATATTTCTCTTTCACATTTAATGCCTCTGGCAAACAACCTCTTACATTGATCTCATCACACTAATCTCTTTCACTATTAATTCCTCAAGCAAAGAACAAACTTCACCAAGTTTATTGACATCGCCGCATGTGTAGTCTANAAGCTACATTCTCACTCACCCCCTAGCCACAACTTGCCCAGCTTACGCGACAGTTTGTCGCCTTGTTTACTAACATAACACACTGCTTTGTAGTGGACTTCAGTTACAGAGATTACGAGAATAATATTCCAAAAATGAAACCCACCGTCGCAGTAGACGAAATGTTTCCCGAAGGTGCAGGCCCTTACATGGACCTCGAAGATGTAAGCAAGCCTCTTACTCTATAACAATAAAAAAAAGTTGCGAATTTATCTCCTTATACTTGATAGGCCGGAGGTTCGTCAGGCTTGTTAATGGATTTAACTGCTAATGAGAAAGCCGTTCATGCTGACTTCTACAATGGTAAAATACCCGTATAATGTAAAGTGAATACTGGAATTTATTATAATAATGTTACAGATTTGGATGATATTTTTGACGACGAAGACCTTAGCTAATAACCTCTGAACTTCCTACCAAAATATATTTCCACGTTTGATTTTCACTGTAAGACTGTAATAAGGTCCAATATGGCCAATACAAAAACCGTTGGGCACCGAAAAAAATAATATTAAAAAGAACAGACCTCGTACACAGTACTGGAAATGGAGAGACCATGGAGACAGGGAATGGGATTTTCTTTTCGCAAATTCCAAGTTTAAGCGCTAAGGGAGGACAAACGACCTTTCTTCCCAATTTCATTTATAAAAATCAGTTCTTGTTTCATTAAAGGTGACTTAAACGAATTCCGGGTTGGTACTCAACATCAGGCACTTCATGCGGACTTGTTTCTTCGTTTGCTGGGGGGTAATTGGCAGGACTAAAGGAAAATAATCTGACAGCCTAACAAAAAGAAAAAATGGGGATTTTTTGGGGGCGGGTGGATGTGGGGTTAAAATGTCACCTGAGAAACAAATGGTTCTAAACCATGCACAAAATTTGGTAGCAAAATGTACACACTCTTTCTCTTTGTCTAGTGTTAAATCTCCACTAACCCTATATCTCTCTCTCTCTCTCCCCAGTTGAAATAAAGCAGTAAACAAGCCTACATTTCCCCACACATTAAAAACGGCTTTCAGTTCATACATGGCGCGTTTTTTTTTACAGAAAAACCAAAGAAATCGTCCTTTACCCCCCCCCCCTTTCCCCAACAAACCTCCACCCCTGCACGCATGGGATCCATAATTAAGCCCCTTTTCCCTCTTCTAAAACCCTCAATTTGTCAAATTTGGGCTTTTTCTCTTCGCGTATTAGTCATAGTTTGTACTTCATTCGTGGCATGTCCATCTTCTAATTCCAAACGGGATCGGAAACTCCATGATCTTTTTTTTTGGTTCGATTTTCTTTTTTTTTTTTTATGGTGGCTATATGTTCCCATTCCCCTTTCTTTTTAAACTATCCTGCGCAGTGCCGGGGCGCAAAAATCCTCCCTTTGGGGAAGGCGAGTTACTGATACACTCAAAATCCAGGTTTGAAGGGATTCAATTTACTTCCACGTCCGAGTCCTCCTCCTCATCCATTTCTTCTTCCGAAAACCCATCGTTGGTGGACAAGGACGGGGTGGCTGTTCCAGGGCGTTGGTTTCCGTTATTACAACGTTCAATATCGGTAAATTCCGACGAAGTTGAAGTGATGCCCTCAGGCAGCTCAGGTTCTTTCTGTCCCTTGGCCAATTCTACGAAAAGATAAGGGAAATAAGGGGGGTCAACTTTGGTCAATTTTTAGTAGAAGTTTATTTTTCTTACGGTCCACGTATCCTTCTAATGCCTTGGGGACGTACGACTTGGCAACAATAAGATCCGACGAAGAGCAGTTCGCTTTGTCAAGTCCTAGAAAATGAGTATGTAATGACTGAGCTAAAAAACTGAAGAATGTTGAAGCTCAAAAATGTAAATTTTACCTAATGCCATTCCCATGCGTTTTAAGACTTCGATGTCATCATGGATTTCAAACGTGTCATCAAAACTGAATAAATATTCCGTCTTATCATTGGAGATGCTGCAATCGATGACAGTTTTCTTGGAAGTGTTCACTACGATGAAAGGTAACTGAATAACTGAGCTAGATGAAGGCGAGCTATGTTGCTTTTCCGCTTTTTTGTTACGTTGCACCAAACTCTTGAAGGCAATTTGCTAAAAAAAAAAAGTTATTCGAAATTACCTTAAGATAGAAAATTCTCCTTAATTCATTTCGAAGTTTCTTACTTGCAACACCAAATCTTGCAACTGTTGTGTCTTGGACCGAATTTTCTCCAACCTTCTCTGTTTTTCCATTTCTAAGGCTTGAAATTCCTGCAAGGAATTCGTGGGTAATCCTAGCCATTTAATTTCCTTCTTCTCCTTGGAAATGATATTCATGGCCATCAACACATTAAGGGCGTCATACACTCGACGCCGAATATTCTTTTGATCATACTGTAGAAAAGGACGCAAATAATTTATTTTTCATATTTATATATTTCTTACTTGATCAGCTGGGGAAGCACATCTGATCGGATCCGAGAATTCAGCCACTAGTTCATCCGCTACTTCATTATATGAAGTGGTTCCCTTCTTCTGAACTTTCTCACAGACTTTCATGGAGAAATGTCTCAACCCTTTGCCTCCCTTATCCACTCGCCTTCGCTTACTACAAAACCAGGAAACCCCATTTAGCTGCAATGAAAGCTGTACTGATTAAAATTTACCTTTCCACCCCATGCTCGTATTCAATTTCGTGTCGTTTACGAGACCCTGAATGGTCCAATATGGGTGAGATAAACGCAGCTTTGGCACTCGCATGGGAGGGCTGCGGCTGCGACGGGGTGGGAGTTTGAGAAGGGTTTTGGTTCTGGTTCTGACTTTTGCTATTGTTGTTATGGTTCTGGTTTTGATTCTGATTTTGGGGCGGTTGTAAAGGCGTAGAAATTACGCTCACAGTACTGGTCTTGAGTCTCGGCGTCTGTGGCGTCGTGGCCAGCACGAGCGGCGAGTTAATTAACTGTAAGGCAGCAGCAGCTCCTGTCGATTTCACATTCTCCACTTTGACACCAGGAAGTGGTCCTCCAGTGGCTGCTGTGGCTGAATTGGAGGATGCATTCGCCAAGGGAATGGCCACCACTTGCCCTAAAGTATACAACAAACAATAATTGATCGTATGAATAAATGTTAAGTAGACCTGCAGCTTCAAAAAGCGCGGGAAACTTACGTTGACCAGGTGTACGCGGGCCACGTACTGCCGCCAAAGTTTGTAGCACTTGAGGATTGCTTAGCACCGAATTCTGCAACAAGAAATCAACAAAATAAAATAAAATCACATCTCAATTGCCTAAATAGGTAGGATATAAAGAAAACACTTGGACGATACTACGCGCAAGAAATTCGCAGGCCAAAAATGAAAAGTTGGGACCTATGAGAAAGGCTATAAATGGTAGAAAACCCCGTTCTTGGTGGCTAATTGTTTGATATTCCAGAGCACCAGCTGTCTTCCGACACGGAAAAGCCAGAAGCATAATTAACACCGACACCCTATGCTTTTAATCGAAAGTTAGGAAAAAGAGTAGTTGTTTTACGAGCCTAACTTCCGCTTTCATGACACGCACAAAGAAATCGAACGTTTATCCGCAGCCCTTTCACCGCCGTACACTCAAACTAGCCACTTTTTAAATTAATACATGTAGATATTGTTCATCCCTTAAAATTTTTTAAAGGGATTTTTAAAGGATTTTTTTTTAAAGGAACACATTTTTATCGAAATTCTCCGATATGCTTCTGAATGATGCATCCGCCATCCCTAAACAGCGGTTGGGAAAGGCTGGCACAAGGACGGGCTATGACGTCACGGTCTGGAGGCGGTCATTGGTTGGCCCAAAAAGGGCGCCATTTTTGTGGCGGGAAAAGCTAAGAGCTTCGCTAGCCGCGGTCGTTTGGGCGGGTTGAGGAAGCTCTGAAGGACAGCGTTTGGGCTCCCAAAGAATTATGTTTATAAACAAAAAAAAAGGACCGCTTTCAACTCTTAATTAATGCAAAAGATAGAACGGAAAAAAGGCTCAGTGCCTAGCCATTCATGAAGAATCTTTCCTTTTCTGTGAGCTCCTTCCTCCCTCACATTTTTCTTGTCAACTAAGCTACTTTTTCAGCAACGTTACACCAGACTTGGCAGCAAGAGCCAATCTGAAGGAAGCAAAGTAGTCGGAAGATTTCAAAAAGAGGACTTACAATGGCGGCAGCATCTTGGCCAGGAGTTTTGAGAACCCGATAAGTGGTTTTGGTGCCACCTGTTCCCGTCCGATGTGAGGCGTGCAATACTTTGATCATCTGGGGTTGACCTACATAGATACAACTAGCTAAGTTTAGCAAATCTTCTCATTAACAAGGTCATTAAGTAAGTTTTTCTTACCATTGGCATCCTGGATCCACAGATTCGTCACGTTATTTTGAGCCATGTCTCTCGAAAATTGTTCTGATAAACGTACAACTTGTAAAGCCTGACCACCACTATCGCATTATTGTGTCAAGTAAGCAGTGTGAACGCCGGGTCCTGGAATATTACAAGATGTTCCAAATCAAACGAGAGAGACGATAAATATCCGAACTATTGCTATGGATGATTCTTTCTTAAACAAAGGAAAGGACGAACTTGTTTCCTCCCCAAATTTTTGTTATACAAAAAAACTTACAACTGGTTACTTATTTGACTTATATTATCCGAAATAATTAAAAGTATTAGATATTCTACGCTTCGGTTCGACACGGAAAGTATATAAAAAATTCCTTCCTTGAAGGTTGAACCAAGTCTAGGCGTGTTTGGGGGTCGATTACTTGGCAAGAAATGCACAATATTTTTACAAAAAGCAGCCGTATCGTCAAGGAGGTGTTTCATATGATATCAACTTAGGATATCCCACCCAGTTTGCATATCTTTAATGCACCCGAGCGGTTCTCCAGCCTCAAAAAAGAAGCCGTGGGAGGCCCAGCAAATGGCGACCTGCGAAAATCCCGGTGATGCCCTGCAAATCAGTCCATTTTCAGGCTCGATCCTATGTCTTACCTTCCATAATTATAAGCAAATACTTAGATCGATAATCACTTAACAAGTTTATGTGCACAAAACTTGTCTAGGTTAACTAGAAACTCGTTTATAATTTACCTGAATTCGATGCTTTTCCTCGAGGCGCTAATGGCAAACACACCGTTCCACTCTGTCCTGTTCCAGCTGGGCTGGAGCGCTTGGCGGCAGGACAAAGTATGGCTTCCTATTGGTGCGACTTCTCACGTGATATTTATTCTCTGTATTAGATCGGTGATGCCGTCTTTTTAGGAATCGATATAACTTTAAACGTAAATAAATCCGTTTTTCCATGCGTTTCCATTACTTTATTCAAACTTTAGATAGTCAGACTCTTTTTCGCTATCATCGCACGCTATAAAAACGCACAACAACAGATTTTCTTACTGCGAGTCAGAGCAGAATTAGCCAAGCACACGCCGTACTTTGATAATCGATATCGGTCTCATCGTCTTTGCCGGCCAAGATGGTTGCCGACTCTTTACCTGATCATGTTTTGGAATTAATATTTTCTTTTTTAAGCCTCCAGGATCTCAGAGACTGTTCCTTAGTGTGCAAAAGGTGGTATCGGATACTCAACGACGAGAATAATGATGTATGGCGGTTACATTGTATCCGGAAACTGGCTGAAGAAGTTCTCAAATCGGATCTCCTAGCCTCAGTGCCCACCTACAAAGCCAAGTTACGGGCATTTTATCATGCCTGGAATCCCAACGATTGTTCGCGGAACATTTATGTTAAACCTAACGGCTTTACCCTCCACCGAAACCCTGTTGCACAAAGTACGGACGCTTCTCGAGGGAAAATCGGTTTCAGCCACGGCAGACATGCTTGGGAAGTCATTTGGGAAGGACCTTTAGGGACTGTCGCTGTCGTAGGCATTGCCACCAAAGAAGCACCATTACAGTGCCACGGATATATCGCGCTACTCGGAGCTGACGACCAAACTTGGGGTTGGAACCTGGTTGACAATCACTTGCTCCATAATGGAGATTCTCAGGGCAACTATCCTCTCCTCAATAACGCCCCCAAATACCAGGTTCATATTCCTTATTCATTGCTTTTTCATAAAAACACGTATTTTGCTTCTAGGTTGGAGAGAGAATACGTGTCATACTAGATTGTGACGACAACACACTAGCCTTTGAAAGAAACTATGAGTTTTTAGGAGTCGCATTCCGCGGTTTGCCAGAAAAACGGCTTTACCCGTCAGTATCGGCCGTTTACGGACACACGGAAGTGTCGATGGTGTATCTAGGCCCGCCATTGGATGGCTGACAGTGGGTAAAGTGAGTGGACATTCATGAACTTGTGAAGAAATTCCATTTAGGACCAGAGAACCTTTTATTTAAATCCCACCACCAGTGCAATGTGTGAACTCGAGCGTTTTTGTTAGCAAACAAGCTACCAGATCTCACCCAAACTTTCCAGAGACAAATCCAGAAGTGGTATTGTGTGGAAACAACTACGTGAAATTATACGCCCCTTTTTCCTTTTTGAGTTGTAGCTTCCCTGCTGTCTTTCAATTCCTTTTTAAGTTCGCAAACATTCCAATGAATTTCAAACGACAAAACAAGTAAACATAAAGAGGCTGATATTTAATAGTTTTGGGGGGCGATTTGTTTTTGTTTTTATGTTGCAGCTCTATAGTTTTCTCTCCTCAGTAGGCAACTTAAAAAAAAACTTGGAAGAGTCTAAGTTATATATGAAAGAAAAATAGTTCCCAAGTACAAAGTTACGTAATGTGAAAAAACGTTCTAAAAGACTATTAAAAAGAAGATACTAGATCTGCCATACATTATTTCCTCTTGCGATTATTACACGAGGTTTTGTACCACGAGTCAATAAAAAATTCCAGAGCATTTTGAAACCCCACATTTTAATTTTAAATGTTTTCGACAATAAAAAATAGCGACCGGAGACAAACAACCACATGCGTTCAAATTACCACTACAATAGAACACGGTGAACCAAATCCTTCTCTGCGTGGAGTTTTAATGAACGTACAGATGAGAGACTAAATAGGAATGTCCAAGGATATGAAAAAAAAATCGCTAGGAGACTATACAAAGGCACTTGGGCCATCTTACAGCGGGAAAGAGGCCGGCAAAACGACGTTTCCCTCCCGACAGATTTTTAGCTAAGAAAAAAAGAGGCTTATTATCACAGCACATTCATTCCTGCATTCAAAGATCTTCCAGACAAGTTATAAAATCTGCTTATTCAAACCACAAGAGCATCTCGAGGTCCGGAATCCTTGTTATTAGCTAAACACGAAAAAAAAAATGGTTAAAAGACCGTTTCACTTCCTTATTAATATGAATACAAAGCATACCTTGAGACAAATCAGTAGGATCGGGTGTAATTTCTACTGACGTCGTGTCAGATCCGGAGCAAGAGTAAAAGGAAGACGAAACTAATGCTTGATGTGTGCCTATTCGATCACAAGACTGATTAGAACATAGTTAAAATAATTATTGTAGCTGATTGTTTACCAGAAGTTACTGCTGGTGTTTCGTCGTCACTGGAAGCTTGTCCAACGTCTCCAAATTCGTTGGCTGAGGCGTACAAATCTTCATGACTGCCAGAATAGGCGTTGTGGCCTAAATCACGGTGGTTGTCTTCTACTTCCGTTGCGCCTTCATTAACAACGCCTTGGGCTTGATCGGGAGCAGCTTCTTGCGCCTTAAAAGTTCACAAAAAAAGTTGTTAAGTGTTCGAAATCCAACGAAACTGCCTCTTTTCTGCCACCAATAAATGACCTCAAGAATGAAGTTTAAAATAAACTCGATTGCTGAGGTAGAAAAAGGAATACTCCAACAATGAAAAAGTGTAGGTAGGAAGCCCAGAATTACCGCCTGGTTGGTAAAGGTGCCACCTTGCGTACCGTAGCCGCCAGGACGAAGCAAGGGTGCCGTTTCATCGTCCGAGTCAGATTCTGAATCCGTGAAGCGCTCTCCATTGGCCACAACTTTACGCTTACAGACTGGACAAACGCGCCGGTTTCGGGTCAGCCAGGGATCGATACATTTACAATGGTATGCTAAGTTTGCAATGGGCAAAAAATTAACGTGAGATACGAACAATTTTTTGGGTTAATCTTACCATGCGAGCAAGGTAAGACACGAAGCTTATCCCCGTCCAGATAATCTTCAAGGCAAATGGCGCAAGTCTCGTAAGGATCCCCTTTCTTATACTTCAAGGTAGGGATTTTTTTCAAGGAAGAATTCGGCATCCGATATCGACGTAATCGCCTTCGGTCTTTGATACATTTCACTATCTGATATGACAGAAAAACGCATTTAGGATAAAAGCAGATAACCTACTAAAAAGCATAACGTCAGAGACCTACAAGCTAGAAAACATCGACCAAAATTTGTAAAGCTACGTTATACTATACGATATCAAATCCACTTTTTGTCAACTTTGGAAGAAAATTTAAATACAATCGAGACCCAAACCATTAGAACGATGAATGTAAGTAGAACGCCCATTAAGAAGAATCCATAGGCTATAAGATAAGTAGCCAAATTCGCGTACCAGATAGGTATACGGCTCGAAAACCCCAGCGAAAGAAACCAACTAATGGAAAGTATTAATTAGCTCCAAAATCTTTCCAAAACAGTTTGCTAGCTTGACTTGCGGTGACGTTAGGCTGAACAAACCAGAAAAAAACGTACAAAAATTACCATGAATATGAGCATGACGACGAAGCAGATACCCACTACAATGGCAAACGGAAGAAGATAATTGTTCAAATTGAAGGGCAGATCGTCCGTCAAGCGCAAAGCATAACTACGCTCAAAAATTAATTGAAAATCCAATTCAAACATAGACAATAACGGAGCAATTACCCGCGATTGTGTAAGTAGCGCGTAAGAATAGTCTTGCCATCATCTTCGCCAATAAAAACTGATGGAATATTTATATCGTCCGCATCTTCTGCCGCCATAGGTTCTGAGCAAAAAATACAAATAAAATAAAAGTTAGAAATACATGTTTCTGAGTAAAATTTACTAAAATTTTTACCCAAGTCATTCGATCCCACGTTATATACAATGGCTGCATCGTAGTTAGCAAGCTGAGCAGCACGAATTTTATCAGCAAAGCTGCACGCGTATCGTTCTATGATGACGATCCATGGCCCAGTGTAATTAGTCCGGTCTGGCGGCGGCTCTAGGCCTTCACATGCGTTAGAAGGTTTGGCAGCAACGGCGAAACCCTAAGAAGACAAAAGACCTTTTACATGAAGAAATGATGTTAAAGAAATACAAAAATTCTAACCTTTAAGCCTTTAGGAGGAAGTACTTTGCCAAAACTGGCCGGGAAGTCGGAAAAAATCGCATAAGTGGCGTTAGTTTTCGCTGATATGGCTTCAACATCGGCACTGACCAGCGAAAAGTGAAATAACACCACAAAATTGAAGATCAGATATAAGTAGAGCGCAGTAATGTGCCGAGGCAACCGACAATGTGGAAACATGTTGGGGGTTCTAACTCTGTCTCCTTCGACAAAGGCGTTTGGCAGAATTAGAAAAAACTTCAGTCCCGGTTCCCATGCATGTGCCAGTCATTAGAAATGGTCTCTAAATTGGATATTTAGGAAAGTTATGGATAAACGTCCTAGTTATATATCCCAACAGCTACACAAACTCAATTTACCCAAATGATTAATCCAATTGCGACGGCAGGAAGGAGACGCAGCAGCAGGAGTCATACCATACAAAAGGGATTAGTCAAAATATGTTAGGCAATATGAATGACCACTATACTTCAAAATCCAGAAGAACTCTTTATAAGAACTCCTGAAGCACTAGTAAACTGACTCAAAGTCAAACTTAATTAAAACGTACAAATTTACAGTTACAATTCCGTTCACGGACGCCAAACTTAACATTTGTTTTGATTACTGCTTAACGTTACTATCGATATATACGTATCCACACACTGGGAAGGTCTAATCTTTGAACCATGAACCATGCTCTAAAAGATTTCGCTTTATCAAAGTGTCGTAACCTCGTTACCGTCTTTATCGAAGTAAAAAAATTCTACATACGAACGGCTCAATTTGGATAAAAGGGACTACTATAGAAAGCGGGCGAATTAGAGAGCACTTGCAAGCAGGACTTTCTTGTTTACATTCAAAGCAGCAACTTGCATAAAAGCGGGTTCAGCCATGTTAGGAGGGTCGTCCAGCTATCCGCAGCAAACCATACCAGCCTTATTTCGCCCGAGGCAGGGTATTTTAGGTTACGTTACGATAGATTAGGTTGGTTACGTTAGGTTAGGTTACGTTAAGTCAGGTTAGGTTGAGTTTGGTTAAGTTAGGTTTGGACGCTTATGCGTCTACTGCTTATAGACGCCTCCTACAACATACCTGAACCCGCTTATGCGGTTTGCTGCTTTTAGGACACCTCCTTAAAAATGCCTCAACCCGCTTTTATGCGAGTTGCTGCTTTTAGAAAGGGTCATGCTAGCTTTACGTCCCACCGCCCCGATTCAAGTCGTCCACCCAGCACTGGCAGTGCCATACTATGGCAAGAAAAGAGCCGTCAGGAACATTCCGGGGTCAGAATTCGGGGAGTAAAACGAAAAATAGCTGTTTTATTCAAACGCCGTCAACCAATAAAGAGATCTGTTTCGCGCTCCATTTCGCATTTTTATCCACCCCTCCTGAGCCGCCCTTTTTTTCACGACAGCGATTAGGGGCAATTGATGAGTTCAACATCTTTTCGGCCATATCAACTAAATATTTTTATTTCGCTCGTTTTTGGTAACGATTATTAAACTAGTACCAATTAGATATACAACTAAACAAAAGAGCATTAAGGCAAGTTAAAAGCACAAATCGAATCGTTTTGCCATGGCTTTGTGAATGGCGATCGAGTCATAATTAAAGAACGGTTATCCCAAGGCATTATGCAAATTAGGTGTGCGTTTGCGACCCTTACCAGAAAATAGCACCTTTCGCGCAAAGTAGAACCTTTTTAAAATTCTCAACAGAAAAGTAAAGACTCGGTCTCGTTTTCAGAACAGTTTTTGGAATATTCCTTTAGGGAATAATCGTCTTTCTTCGACAGACCAAAGAAAGTATAAACCTTGTCCCGAAGGGAACAGCTTAACTGTCAGTAATAATGAAGATAATTAGCTAATCTATAAAAGAGACACGAGTTACTAGCAACAGATAAAAGAGCACTATGTAAGGATTATCAATGGTGCATCATGATAAGGAAAATTTTCCAATTTTCCTCCCGGAACTGTTAAGGCGTTGCAGTGCTTGACGTTTTGCGCGGACTGGCTTCATAAGCTTTCTTGAGTCGTTTCTTCAGTTCCGCAGGAAACTTTTCGAAACATTTTTTGCAAACCGGTTTGAGGTCAAACTCGTAAAATTTGGTCTTTTGAGTCATTTTCGTGTCGCATACAGAGCATGCAAAATGATGCACGCACCAAGCTTTGTTCAAGGCAGTGAAAACTACGCCCCCCAAAAAAATAATTAGTACCTAATTTTCCATTTGTAAGTTTACGAATTACCATCGCCATTGATAACTTGATTGCAGACATGGCACAAGTTCCCGAACAACTGATGATAATGAGTTTCGCAGTAGGCCAACCCCTTTTTCTCATAATGGCGGTTGCCCAAAAATGGTTTTTCGCATTTGGCACACACAAAATGCTAAAAGAAAAAATCAAAATGATTTCTCAAAACAAATTTAATATTAGTTTGAACAAAATATGAGAAAGGAGATATGGAAAGAAACTATTTCAAGTACGGAAAATGGTGAAAAAAACTTTGGCTCGTGAGGGGATCGAACCCTCGACCTTCGCGTTATTAGCACGACGCTCTAACCAACTGAGCTAACAAGCCATGAGAGCATAGCCACAACGAAAGCCTAGAAGCTTAAGGCTCCCGTATACCTTAGCTCGGTATAGGCGCTTAGCATGGGGAATTTCGGNGCGTTTTCTTTAGCTAGTCGACTTAAATTTTGGAAGTCGACTTTTAGTTTTGGTCCAAAGTCAGGCAAGTCTATAGCGTGTACTCTTCTGCCTACACTTAAACTTAACCCCGCCTCTTGTTTATATTTCTCCTTCGTTGATATCGAACAATTCATATATTGGCTTTTGTTTGTTTTCTACAAGCACCGCCCCATGGGTGGAGCAATTGTAAACTTTTGCTTATAAGCGTTCGTTTTGACTTAAGACTTTCCAAGTCGACTTCGGTAAACTTTCGAAGTTTAGGCTAAAACGAACGTTCGTAAGCAAAAGTCAAGGAAGTCTTGGTAAGTCTAAGTTTTAAGTCGACGGTGCAAAACGAACGCGGCTTTAGACAGAACAACAGAAGCTTAGAACCAAAACCTTTCATGCCCGGAGTACACATTTTAATACAGTAGTCTGGATTTAGATAATTACCTCCACATGCCAGTGTTTGCCCAAGGCTGTGACGACACGCTCTTCAATGGGTCTGCGACAAGCACCACAAATAGGAATACCCATTTTATCATGGCAGCGAAGGCAATACAGCTCATTCTAAAAATAGTTTACTCAACTAGTTAAAAGTACAAGAAGACGTTTTTTTTAAAGTTAATTACCATCTCATTGGCAGAGTAACCCGGTCTGCTTTTGACCTCTCGCGCTTCATGGGTCAACTCGGAACTACAGGAAGCGCAATTGAAATGGTACGGATGATAAACTTCGCCGCGGAAGCGCAAGGGTTGATCGTCAATAATGGCACTAGTAAACACAATTAATTACAATCGGATACGTAAAATTTTCTTTCAGGAATTACAAAATTTAGTTTTAAAACAAAATGCTAACAAAATTTATTTTTACTGGCATTTGTGGCAGATATGTTTTCCCAAGGAACGAGCTTTGAGCATCGCATTACAGTCATGGCAAACCGCTCGGTTTTGGTACCGGATGAAGCCCAGATCCGCTAGTTCTTTCGAACATTCCTCACAGCGGAAACACTGTGGGTGCCAATTTGCGTTCATGGCTTTGATAACGCGCCCAATAATGAATTCCTTGCATTTTCCACAGCACGGTGCAAACAGCATCTGGAAGTCGTGCTCGCAATATTTCCTGCCTTCAAATTCGTAGAAAACTCCATCCGGAAAAGCTCGGAAGCACTGGGCACATCTAGGAGTACATTTCAAAATTGTGATGACTTCACTAAAATTCAGATGAAAAACACTTACACGAAACAGTGAGGATGCCACAATTCGCCATTAGTATTGACAATCTTCTCATGGGGCTGGAATCCATCTCCGCAACGCGAACAGAACATACTTCCGAGAGACATGATTACACTAAAAAAGATAATGCAATCATTAATTAAAGTGTTATATCTAATAATAACAATTAAAAATTACATTCCAATATCCCTGAGTTCGATAATTACTATTTATAAAAAAGGAAAATTATTATTATACAATTCAAAACGAATTAACGACAAGGGTTGCCAGTTAGGATCTAAATTTAAGAGATTTGTTATAGGGATGGTTAAGAAATACTTATACCTGGAATCTACTAAAGTCGAGGTGTTGCTTTTGTTACGTTTAGGCAAAGAAGGCGGTAAATTATTGTCAAACCCATTGCTGTAATTAGTTATAGTACGACTGTTGGATATTAAGCTCAAAGTATGAATTCCTGAATCGATCGGACTTTCTAACGTGTCATAGTCGGTTAGATCGCTCAAAACCGCATCTAACGCACGAGATTCAGGTTCTGTAGCAGAAGCTGCTTTTTTGGGCTTGTGTTTTCTGCGTTCGTAAAGAGGACTTGACTTCAAAGGCTTTAGAACTAAGTTGGGACGTTCCATTTTAGCACAATTTTTGTCTTTGCTGCTCTCCGTGAAAAGGGCAAATTTGAACGTACAATCAATACAAAGAAAACGAAGCTGCTCTATGCGAAAGACAATTGGGTTTTGAACGTGTTCCTTATGGTTAGCTTGCCAGATAAGCAACCTGCGTGGTTGTCGATTTTCGTTTATACTTATCAGTCGCACTTATCTTATCATAGGGTTTACTTTAAAGGGCGCAAGGGAAATAGATAAACGTGAGATTTATTAGTAATCACGGAAGCCAATAAGTACCAGAAACTTACGTGGAATTCAAGGGTGTGAGTGTGTTAGCAGATCATGGAGAGATTCTTTAAGTTTCGAGTATGACATTTACCCTGGCATTGGTTTCCCACAAACCGCAACTTTTCGAGAGCACAGGCGAGTACCAGTGGTGTATCTCCCTATCAAGGAAATTAATAAACGATTTAAAAAAACGCGCCACGCCCTGAAAGCAATTAGCAATGTCACTTGTTTAAAGAACTTATAATTCTTATGTGAAAACTCAACAATGAAGTATGTTCAAACTGAACACTGATTCAGGCCAACAAAGCACAAACAAAATCAACTTATAGTGAAGCAAAAAAAAGCAGACTTACAGCTCGAAAAAGGCCCACAACTGAGATTTACACTTTCTCACCAAAATTAATCAACAAAAGGGCGTGCGGTCACCTCCCAGAAAACCACAGCCAATGATCTTTACGCTCTTCTTTTCGCGCCATGTACGGCATTTCGCGCGCTATATATAAAATACAACAATGTAAGGTCATGACGCTAATAATATAATAGTAAAAGCATTTGAAATCTAAAGCAAAAGCTAGTACATTATTTTATCTGGGTTTATTTATAAAATGGGTTCAGTAGAGGTTGACATACGTGCGTAGCTTTCCGTACTAACAGCAACAAGCTTCTTGACTAATTAAAGATCAAATGGATCTCCAAATATTCAAGGCAAGACATTTTCTTCCTGAACTTATCACATCATGCGAAATTTTAAGAATTTTTAAGCAGTTTGCATTTCAATGTAGAACACATGATTTTCCGAGGTTGTCGAATAGCGAATTCCATTGGGAACCTGGTGCAACACTTTTTGGCACTGAGCGCCACAAATTCACTGTTGCATCACACAATTTTGCGGCATAACCAGGGGCGTCGCGAGGGGGTTTCCATTGGGGGGGAGGAGACCTTAGTTTTACTTAGTTTTACCGACTGTATATAGGCTATAGTTGACGATTTTANCTCCCCCCGTTAAAACCGTCCACTCGTGGGGGGGCCCCCCCCCACCCCCCCCCTCGCGACGCCCCTGGGCATAACGCACAATTTTGTGGCATTCAGTGCAAAAAGTGCTGCACCAGGGTTCCCAATGGAAAACGCTATAAGTAGAGCGAACAAGCTGCTCTAGCGTCTTTCACTACATTTGACATCCTTTCTCCTTTCGTTACTGTCTTTAAAAATGTAAACTAAAAAATCATAACAACAAGACGCTATTTGAGTCACCTGTAAAATACGTTGAACTTTTGTATTCCTTTACGGGCTTTGAAAGCCTCCAAAGCCCTTCTCTTTAAGAGCTGATACTTAATGCTTGATACGAAGTCCTGTATGCAACAACGTAATTTTGTACCGAAAACTCACGGGTTTGTCACAGCCCGAAAGCGTAAATTTTGAAATCGTAATCCTCTAATTATGCAGGACACTACTGCCTTTATTTTAGTTTCCGAGGATATTGCGATAGGTTCAAGACACGCGGCTATCTTGCGAAAAAATTGCAAAGACCCGGCCCAATTTCATTTTTTCAATAAAAACCCCATTAAGATTATACTTGGTGATATCCCTGGAACCTTTCTTGATATTGTTAGCTTAGCCTTCATCGTTCGTCGAGCTTAATGGAATAAAACCAGGGACCTCGATGGAGATTCCACTCTGGCCCCCGGTGTTCTGGATCTTTTTTAAAAGATTAGATCAGTTCAGATTAGATCAATCGGCCATTTTTTATCTGATCGGCGATCACCCTAAATTGGCAGTGATCTGATCGATTTTTTCGGGAAAATTACCGATCCCGACCGATCCAAAATCAGGCCGTCTAGTGGCCATCGTTCGAATTTTTTTTATTCTGTTTACATAAAATGATATGATCTTTGACCTGATCTGATCGATTTGGATATTTTTGATCGGATCTAAATTTTCTAAAGTTTTTCAGCTTTTGATCTGATCGGGTTGACAGAAGTTCACGACGATCGGAAATGATCTAAGATCACACAAAAAGCATTGATCCAGAACACTGCGTGGTCCCAGGGGAACGAAGGTCCTGGGTCCAGACA
>JAGJRP010001383.1:0-16439 GCA_022832235.1 Lepidurus couesii
AGACCCCTGCCGGCGAGCAGATAATACCATCCAATCTTGGTAGGGGGGACCCATAGCCATGCGAAGGTAAAGGTAATTTTCTTTTGAGCATTCAAAATCATCCAACCATCCAATAAACGCGTTCTTGTACCGCGTTGCGTTTAATTTCGTACAGTTTGCGTATAAACTCATGTATAACTGAAGAACCTCATCTATAACCGAACACGAGTCAACTCCTTTGGAATCTTTTAAGAGATTTACATTTTGTCACGTGACATTTTATTGCTCTTAAAATACCAGCACAGACTTTAATAACACTCAAGAATTAGCAGCTTTTTCAGTAGCTTTTTCCTTCACAGGCCGCTTTTGGGGTTGGGGCTTCTTTTTCTTATTTAAACAAAGACAGAGGATTCCCGATTCTTGGGCTTTTTCCGTCTCTTGATGGGTAATGCAGGGCCGAATTCTTTTCCTTGAGAAGTCTTTTAAGCGCTCGAATCCAAATTAACCCTTTTGACAGTACGAGTTAAGAGTGATCACGTTCTTAAGGATCAAATAATTAAATACCTTGCTTGCGTAGCAGCTTTACCTATGTCCTCGCTATAGTCCGACGGTCTTTCAAGCGTGGGAGCTTTATGGTGTAGATACATGACAGGAACCCCAGCAACAGCTCTGGCAGCCTCCCTTAATGACTCACCTTATGGGTATAACAACGATATATCTGTCGACCATAACATCCACGAAGCTTTAGATGATTACCGGTAAGAAATAATTGCCACTGTATGTTTTATGGGTGTTACTCTATATTTTCCGTTTTTTTTAGTCACTGGCGGACGATGTGAAACGGCATACGGAGCGATAGAAACAACTACAGCTACGTTTTGGTAAATTGCGTCGCCACCTGGAAAACTGGAAATGACCCGGAGGGGTTCAAGTGTGTGCTCATAATTGTAAAATAATGAAAATGAGTTTTTTGCTTCCACTCGGAATTCCTTATTTGCTCATTGGTTGTACCCAAAACGTTCCCCACAAAATCTAGTTTCCAAAAGTGTCCTTTTTGATGTATGGATTTGTAAAATTGGAAATAAAAGCGAAATTTCGGAATTTGTGCGACATTTTTAGGAAAATCGGAACATTTTTCGGAACTGATCAGATTCGATCAGTTCCGGATTGGTCGGATCGGGACCTTGGTTCGGGGTTTTACTTATGTTGTACAAAACGTTCCTCGCAAAAACAAGTTCCAACAAAATATTGCATTGTGTGATTTGTAATTTTTGAAATAAAAATGAAAATTTCGGAAATTTGTGCGACGTTTTTGAAATTATCCGCGAAAAAGGGTGCGGCCTCTAGGAAAAGGACGAATCCTATTGGTGGATTCGACAAAAAAGGGGGCGTGGCTCCTTTTCGAGCTGGGAAAGCTTTTTCAGGGCTTTTTTCCATAAGGAATAATGTTGTATCAAGGGGTACCCCTTGAAAAATCGTGGAAAAATGAGAGCCTCGCCCCTTCCCCTTTTCCCAGCTCCCCTACTCGGCTTCCAATTCCTGATATTCGAGCTCATGCTGCCGAAGCAACACAATTTCGAATATAGGAATAGGAACCTCGCCGGGAAGGCATAAGGTATAGAGAGGAAGCCATTTTNATGCAACATATGAAGTAAGCTGGTCTATACTATATGTTAGATTTATAAAAATTTAAAATCCTTCCAAAAGGTCCCTTGAAAAATCGTGAAAAATTGAGAGTCTCGCCCCTTCCCCTGTTCCCAATTCCCCTGCTCGGTTTCCTATCCCCGATTTTCGAGCTCGTGATGCCGAAGCTTCACAATTTCGAATATGGGTATAGGAACCTTGCTGGGAAGGCACAAGGTACTGTACAGGGAAAGGAAGCCATTTAATATTTCGTTTTTTTACGAAATAAAATGCCTCGACCGGGTTTCGAACCGGAGCCCTTTCGTTCCCCAGTCGTGCGTCTTATCCACTCGGTCATATGCCTATAATTTACATGCCTTGAAATATCTATAAATGCAATATACGAACTAAGCTGTGTACAATGAATGTAGGTTGTGATCCATCTTTATTATCCGATCAATAAAAATATGACGATTCGCTTATAGCGAGACCCTGTATTCTCCAAAATTTTGTGTTTCTCTTTTGTATTTCAAATGTATACCAGAAAATCCTTTCTATTTGTTACGAGTCAAAATCATTCAAAATCATTACAAGGCCATGTGTTTGCTTAAATTTTTTTGTATTAAAAGTTACAACATGGTCGTTATGGACCGCACACTGCACTGCCAGTCATGGGTGGGTACCGTTTTCGGTGGATTGCTAAGCTCGTAAGCTGAGGCGTCCTCCAAATGCGATTTCGGTTTCGCAGGATCACTTTGCGTTAATTTGTCCATTCGATATTCGGGTGTGTTCCTAGAACCTGAAGTGCGATACGAAAAAAATAAAAATGAAAACTCGCGAAATAGAACAGTAAAATGCGAAATGTACGATACAAACCAGAGTATATAAGGAATGAGGAAAATGATACGTATGACGAAATGGTTTTCCATTTATGATTTATGATTCCAGTATTTCAAGCCAATACGCAAGCTTGGACGTAAAGCTTCGCGAATGTGCAATGACGCGAAACCGTAAAGCCTCGAATACAGTTTCCGTTCTCTAAATTTTTCTAAATGCACATTCGTGTTGATTGCCTTATTGTACAAAACCTAGAGGAATACATTTACGAACAAAATCATCGTAAGAGCCTATATTTGCTAGTTACATTTTCTGTGTTTCAACACCAATACAATTATTTAAGTTTGGTGTGGCCATAGGTATACTTAAAATTAAAAGGTTGGATTTGGATTATATAATTTCTGCATATATATAAATTAACACACAGGCAAAAATATCCATTACATTAACAGCGTTATCGAATATCGAAAAAAATATAATAAAACTGTTCTTTGAACACTCAAATTTGTACCGCTGCGTGCAATATCTAAACTAAAATGATCGAAAATCCAACTTGTACCAAACTTGAATTCATCGCTCCTCGTCGTCCCAATCGATGGGGAACACTTGTGTAACCTTTCCAATACCCTTCGTGGATCCTGTGCGAAAAACCAGTCTCATTCCTGGTTCCAAAAACTCTGGATGCTGTAAAAAACGAAAAAGCACTGAAGCTCGATCGTTTGTTGCCATTCGCTGGGCCGCCATTATTCCCTCCAAAACCACCGTCTGTCGTACAGATCCGATATGAATGGTAGTCTGGAAACCTGGCTGGATCCATCGCGTGTGAAACAACAAAACAATTGACGCCTATTTCAATCAGATAACAATTAACCAGAAATCCTTGCTAAATTATTCTCACCTGGAAAAACAGACTAGCTCTAGGTTTCATTGTCCTATGGGCTAGAATCAAGCCCCTTCTTGGTGACAGGCCATCAAGTTGGCTAGCTTGACTGAGGACAATTGAGGCGCTCTGGCCTGCGTGTACAAGTCGACATGGACGTTTGTAGCGATGAATAGAGTGAATTTTAACCTGCTTAAACAGTCCGTTCTCCAACGGGCCAATGATAAGCTTGTCTCCTTGTTGGAGGACGCCTCTGCTTAGCAATCCACCCAAAACAGTGCCCACCCCATCCAGCCGGATCGTCTCGTACACCTGAAACAAGGTTGGCAACTGTTCCAACCTTTGACGTTCAGGTAGGCTAAGTCCCGGTGGTAGTAGGTACAGAAATTTTGTGAGCAGATCCAGCCCGTTGCCGGTCACACTCGAAATGGCAAATATAGGAACTGTATTGCCTTGTAGACACTGAGACGATGCTGCCATTACATCATCCTCATTTTCAATTCTGCAACACGAATTATTAATAGATGTTTCCAATTGCAAAGGTGAATTAGTACCTCCAAGGTGCTTTACAAATACCAGGTGCTTTCAGCAATGACTGCAATGCTTCCAACGCCGCTTGTTGCTGGGAGGGCATTGCTACGTCTATTTTTGTCATAACAATAACAACGGGTACTTCTAAGGCCAAGGCCAACCCTAAATGTTCCCTTGTGGTTGCAGTCACACCGCACGTGGCACTCACGACCAAGGCTACATAGTGCGGCTCATACGAAGTTAGACCTCGTATGGTAGTACGCAAATACTTCTGATGCCCAGCCAGATCAATGAAAGTAATGAGTTTCGACGAGAGAGCGCAAATGTCTTCGGCACACGTAGACCCCACATAGTTAATGACGCCTCCCTGGAGAAACCAAAAATTTAATTACTTTCCTTTGTACCACATATCGCAGTTCTTACTTTTTCGTCAAAGCCAAGGATTTCATGAGAAATGGAGGAAGTTCTTCCTGATTGTACTTCATGCAAATGCCTAAACAGGTTTAACCTGGCGCTCCCACGCCCGTTGTCCATTTGACCCTGAGTAAGAACCCCGATGAGGGTCGATTTCCCGACCTCAGCATTGCCCAAGACTGCAACACGAATGTCTATGCTATGCTGATCATCCGGCACTTTGCGAACAAGAGCTTCCGCCACAGATCTAAGAGAATAAAACAACTTTGGTCAAAACGGCTAAGTTTTCCAAAGGCAGAAAAATACTAACCGAGAAATTACATTTCCCTCAACATCAACTTGACTTAGAGACCGCCTCCGAAGTATCGACGTAGATGCTCCTAATCTACTAGCCATGGCTTCTAAAGTAACTAAACTGGCCTCCATATCTTGTTCGGACAATCCTTGCAGCGATCCGCTATCTTCTACGCCAATTTCGTAAATAGCTTCGCCTTGTCCTTCTCGTAACCGCCATTTCATCTAAAACAAGACCAATTATTAGCCATTTCCTCTCATGTAAAATAGCTTCATAGAAGTTTTTACCTGGGTTACGAGGTGTTCAAAGCGGGATTGCGACGGATTTACAAGTTTAAGTTTATACTCCACATTGCCAGCCTGTGGTTCAGGAGGTAGTGATAAAAATTTATGGCCATTTAATGTAGATATCTGTTGCATTATTTCGTCATCGTCGTCTTCCTCTACATCAGAAGGCGATACGGCATCGTAGAGGCCCAAAAACGCATCCATGGGATCCTTTTCGAGCAGGAAAAAGAAAAAAGAAATCCGTAAGTTTTGGCAATCGTCGTCTTCCACGTCCCCAAAGACACTGAAGTTCATTTATAAATAGACGAGAAGTGCGGCAAAAGGTTAGACAAAGGACAATGAAAGGGAAAGTGCGCAAATCATAAAGTTTGGAAAACGATAATGTATTAATATCATAATAAACTTACTGGGCTCCCGATAGATTTCGTTTTCTGCCGTACATGACGTGCGTCGTTCTTCGCTAAATTCATAGTAAAAAGCACTTCACTTCACTGAAAATAAACCAGGATCGCCAAAGTGAATCACAGATATAAGCAACCCGGACAATTGACAACTTATGCTGTTCTTGGAATCATAACGAAACTTTTCACACAGTTCTTTAATTCATGGCTACCTGAAATAAAGAACGTTTACTTTTAAGAGGAAAATATGACTATGAGATCAAACTATCAACAGCTTGAAAACGAAACCATGTTTACAAGCAGAACTAGGCCACTTTCACTCTCTCTGCACCATTTGCATCAGCACAGTCTGACGTCACCAGGATCGAATTAAACAATGGAAGCCAGCGTTGCCAAACTCCCCAAATAAACCCTTCTTTTATGTTCATCTAGTGCCACGCGTACAGTATTATTAATTCTGATGTGGTAATACACCACCGGTCAGATAAGTTATTTATTGAGGGAATAATTAAACTGGTCGCCAAACTTGTCGCTATGCTTGCGATGATCCAACCCATCTAATACAGCAGACACTCTTTGAACTGTCGCCCTGAATTCGTGAACAATAAAAAATTTCGTAAAAAATCTTGCAAGTCATCAATAACCAATTCTACTTACTTATTGAAGACCTTCTTTTCCAAACGCTTTCGAACGGTGTTTTGCTTTGCTTTCAGATCGGTCAAATTGGGGTGCTTAATATTCTTTCCCTTCCTGGACTTTTTTCCAACGGTGAGATCAACACCAGTTGCCGCCTATAAATAAACTTCCTCTGTAATGCCTGCTGTAAAGTCCTAAAAACGCATACCTGAAGTTCCGCTAATAGCTGCGGATCTTGCCAATCCGGTACCGAGTTTTTCGCAGAACCATTCGTGCTACTTTCGGGGGGCTGACTAGGGTCCGTGAGCTCGCCAATTTCATTTCTTGGGACGATTTTCCCATGGAATGGGCACTAAAAGTTTCAGTTCGAATCAACATTAACATCTTGAATCAACACTTCGAAGCCAAGTAAGAAAACTCACCTTACGCCTATCTTGCCTGGGGCAAAGCTTCCCGCTATGTAGAGGTGCTCTACAAAACCAAGAAATGGGTTCGAACTGACCAGTGAACTCCGTCACTCTTGTCAAACGAGCTGCTCGTCCCTCGGGGTGGGCTACCCCTTCTTGGTCGTTGGAGCTGGCCGACCAAAAACGATGGCCATCCCCATGGGGCCTGAGAAAATGGATTCATGATCCGACAACTGGAATTCGTGCGAAACTTATTTTACCTTGCAATTATTGGAGCATCTTGGGGTTCTTGTCCCCATGTAATCAAATCAGCGTGAAAAGGCAATTTGGGAGCAATGGCCAGTAGCTTGCGTTTCGTCTCAGACATTCCGGAAGTTTCATTTCTATTAACTGACCCGAGAAAATTCGCCGTTTTTGAACTCGATGTCGACGGAACAGGTTCGGAACTGGGTGCTGAATCTAACTGTTGAAGTTTGGACCTCGACGGACTTGCGCTTATGAATGAGAAAACGTCAGGCGGTTGAGCCGTTTCTTCAAAACCTTCTTTCTCCGTGACATCTTCAAAGTCCGAGTCACTATCGCTGTAATCTTTCAAAGGCACATCGGGTAGCTTCAGTTCGAGATATTTGCTTTCCAAATGCTTAAATTCACTTTTCATATCAAGTATTTTTCGCAACGTTACCGCAGAATTGAGCTTTGTTACAACGGAATTCCAACGGTTTACCATGGGCAGAAAACGGTTCTTCAACAGTGAATATTGCTCTCGTAGAGTCTGCACGATTATGACGTTATCTTTATCAACTTGCACGGGATCTGGTTTGAGATTGACCTCTACCACTTGATGAAAACTGATCAAACCATGGGACCGTAAATCAACGGGTTCAGTACAGTCCGCTTTGGGTTCGCCCAAGAAATCTTCCGGTCGTGGAATGAGCAGTTGGAAGCAGTTATTCATCTGTAATACTAAATCTTGAGCATCTTGTTCCATCGATTTAATTTCTTCTGTTAATTTTTCTAGCTTCTCTGATCGTTGAATCTCAAGTCTACGGTTTCTTTCTTCCTCTCGCTCTCTTTCGATCCGAGTTCTAGCTTCCATGTCATGAAAATCCACTCTTTTGCATCTGCGAAGATACTGGTAACCCAGCTCAAGTTTGCGATAGCCTGCTCCGAACTTCCCATGCCATTCATGAATCGTTTTCAATGCGTCTTGCTTTAAAAGTTTAGCAATAGGCAAGGGGGGCGGTAAAGGCTTGCTAGGCTCTGTTTCCAATATGAGTTCCAACAAAAGCTGAAAGTCAGCCACCAAACACTCGCGAAAGACATGGGAGCGCCTACAGAATTACACGTTCGTAATATACCAGCGCAGAAAATAAACTAGACCTTACTGAAAGAGTTCTTTGATCAGAAAAAAGGCCAAAAGGCGTATTTCGCAATGAGGCTGAGACAAATGGTGGAAGATCAAACGGTAGGCTAATTGGACCAATTCATCCGAAACCCTGGCATTGCAAAAAATGGGTAGCTTGAACACATGTTTGGAAGATGCTTTTACATACCTGCATAGTTTTTTCAACTCTTTTAACTTTTTCTCGTTTAATACTTTGCCTCCGCCAGTGGTAAGCTCTTCTACCAGGGTGGTCAGCTCCGTGAGTTTGTCCGAGGTTCCCTCCATGGTTTAAGCTTGCCGCTACCTCATCGAGATTCTGTCAGTCTGGCACCGTAATATCTGGCGCTGCGAGTAGCTTGTCAACGTAAAACTGCAAAATACGATGGATAGTGAGTACCGCATTAATGGCCCTTTAATAGACATTGTAGATCAAAAGTGGAAAACTGATACTCTTCCTGACGAGGATATTTCAGTGCCTATTATAGAATTACCTGATCCTGAACCTGATGGTGGAAATAGTCAGGAAACTTTAAAAGAACAAGAACAAAAGTGGACGGATTTGGCGCTCAATCTGGTCCAGCAGACACAATAGCAGTTCAAACCCTTTCAACGTAAAAGTACATCTTAAGACTTAAATACAGTCATTTAAATTTATTGTGAACTGTTTTTCATTAGTATGGAATTTCCCGATCTTGGTCAATCATGCCAAGAAGCTTCTTGCCGACAACTCGATTTTTTACCTGTACAATGTTCTTATTGTCAAAATATCTACTGCAAAGATCACTCCTTTCCTGACAAGCATAACTGTGAAGTAACATACCCTAAGTTTCACAAATTTTTTAAGATTCTAAAGTTTTTGTTTTTCCTTTTCTTGCACAGCACGTCCCCGTAACCGAACCTGATCTTTCTCTTAAACCATCAACCGTATGCTCCCTGCCAAGTTGCAAAGGTAAGGAAGTGGAACCATTTGATTGCAAAAAATGTGGGGCTCTGTTTTGTGTTACCCACCGCCATGCAGCTGACCACAATTGCCCCTCATTGGTTTCACCAGAACAAACGAAAGTTCTGCTAGCTCCTACCTTTCCAAGCGTTCTTCCAGGCTCCAAAGGTGGCAGGAAAAATGCGCAGTTATCAACACAAGTGAAATTAATGAAGCTGAAGCAGTCCGCAAAAGGAGTAAAAGAACTTCCAGCTGAAGAAAGGATATATTTTGCTCTCACTTTTCAAAACGTCCAGCACTCTGTCTTCGTATCACAACATTGGTCGATTGGAAAGGCCATCGACTGCATCGCCGCCCTGGTGCAAGCGCGAAATACAAACAATGCTGGCGGACCTAAATTGGAACTCGTTGGACCCGATAGTGAGGTCATATCTGCAACTAAAGACAAGTTGATTTCCGAACTAATTCAGTCAAAAGTTATCGCCAATGGCGAATCACTGGTCTTGGAATACAGATAAGCGTGTTTTGCAATCTAAAGGGAATTTCTTTGTTTTAAAAATATACAGTCAGGCGCGCCGATACTCTTCACAGACACACGAATATGCACTCATATATAAATCTTAACTCGTATAGATCAATCGCAAGGTACAATAGATAAAAGTTTGAGGGGAAAAATTAGAAAGAAATCAAACGCATAAGAGAGCGGAAGATTAACCCACCCCAGTATTCTCCCCTAACCCTTGACCACATTGCTAATCAATTAGCCATTGAGGGTTGATTGGCAGCTGGAAAATCCCTTTTGGAAATTGAGCAAGGCAAGCACCACCAAATGAGGAAATAATGGTCTCTGCTAATCATTCGTACTCCCGTGGAAGAGCAATCTTCCCACTTTTTTTTGCTCTTAAATTATTCCTCCAAAGTGGCATACACAAATCGGAACATTAAAAGATCGCCAGATCTATCTCTAGCTCTGAGCGTAAGATTCAGGCTAACAATGAAATAAAATTACACTCTGAGGCCAGCCAATTGAGGTTGGGTAAAAGAAAAAATACACCACACATACATACAAGTTTTCTTGCAACGGAAAAACACATTTTAATTATGGCGGCTTAACTCTCGCGTCCACCGATGAGGACCGATTTTCACGCTTTCCTTGGGGCCAGGACACGGAACTAAAATCCAGGTTTTTTGTTTCATGTTTGGGTTTCTCTCTTTGTTTTGCCAAGTGACTTGGTCACGTAATCAACTTAGAAAGTCACCGACAATTCCGTACTACAAAAGACAATCGTGACCAGGCGTCCTTTGCTTCTTCTTGTCCATGGTTAGCCTCATAAACAAAGTAGACGGTTCATTCTCACCAAAACAAAATACACGCTTCACTAACGAAGTACAGGTTGCATTTTAACCGGTGTATTTCCGGATTCGGACGACCAAGCCGCTCATTCCCAACAACAATACCATCCAAAATAGGCTCATCAGGATGCCGCCATATACTTCCACGCGATCTAGACCCCAACCTCGCGCTAATATAAAGCGGATAGATTGTACGGCATACGTTTGAGGCAGTATGTAACTGAAGTAGCGAAGGTAGTATGGCATGCCTTCCAAAGGCCACATTACACCTAAAAGAACCAAGTTACTATTGCGAACTCCCTCTGCAGGACAACGAACATACCGCTCAGTAGAAGGTTAGGGTAGAAACTACCCAGAGAGAGATGAATAGCGCTTGTTTCTTCGTCGCAAAGGGTTGATACGAGCATACCTAATTTCAAGCGTAATTGTAGATTCTCTGTACATAAAATCTAAGCTTAAAATCAATTCAGCTTACCAAAACTCATTCCGCACAAGCCCTGCAACAAAGTGATGACTATCACAAGGATAACGCTACCTCGGCAAGGCACGGAGAAGATGACGAGAATAGAAACCAGCACAAGGGCTGTCTGACCTACCAAAACTGTGAACTGGTTCACTAAATGGGCAACCAAGATTTCGGTGGTCGTAACCCCAGCAACGAGACTTCGGTCCAGTAATCCTTGTTTACGCTCATTGATAAATACAGCAGCAGTTAAAGCCACAGCAATGAAGTACACAATCCTAAGAATAATAAGTTCAGCCATAAATGTTTGTTTAGTGAATTAGAAGTAGAACTCACGTCAAAATGATGCCGGGTGCCATGAATTCAGTGAAACTGGGGTCTTTGTCGCCATAAATAGGGTCCAAGAACTAGTTATTGAGCAATTAAATAGAAAGGAAATCGGGTACAATTTTCTAGATTTCTTTACCGTAACAGGAATAGAGCCAGCTTCGGGGTTGTAGTCACACGTCCTTAGAATATCTTTAGAAAACGCGTCAAAGGCATCAATGAAACGGCGCTGTAAGGTGATGGCAATTTGTTGGTCTATAAACAATAAGAAGCCGTTGAATAAATTTTCATTGTACAATTCCATTGCACAGTGCACAACGCACAATTTCCATAACAAGCATAAATAAATGGAAATAAAAGCACAAGTAAGCATAAATGATTAAGAAGCTTACTTGACCAATCCAGAGTTATGCCGATGCTGCTGCCAGAAATTGTTTCATTATCTGCTTCATTTCCTTGTGATTGACGTACCATCAAATCGTCGGTAAACGACTTTCCAAAATGCACAACTCCCCATACATCTCCACTTCTTGATGCTTCTATCGCTGTATCCAAGTCGTCATAATGTACCTACAAACTCATGGTCAATACCCTCGTAACACAGGAAATAAGATAATGTAATTTTTTCTTCTTTTACCTGGCTTATAGTTTCGTTGTTGAGCTTTGCGAGATAACGACAAGAGTACATACTAAAGGAGCAAAAATCAGGCGAAACCAGGCTAGCATTACAAATTTTTCCTTCCGTCACATTCAATTCTTCGTTGACTACGGCCACTTTTAAATAGGTCGGGTCCCGGCCAATAGCCAAGCAAAAGAGAATAGACTGGGCGGCAGGGAGCAAAAATATGAACAGGAACATTCTGTAGAAAAAAAAAAAAAAATTTCAATAGCACCGGCACCATCATGGTTTCGCATACGACCAACAAACGTACCCAATGTTGCGGAAAGTTTGCATAAAGTTTTTCCTGATAAGGGCGGACGTTCGGTGTGCCGAAGGCATGGTAAGACGCCAACTGCGACTGCGACGTTTGGTTGTCCGTGTTGAGCTGCTGTTCACGGATTGCTGGTTATGAAAAATACAAGTAACACATTTCACATTCACTTTCCAAACTTTTGCGCCATAGCAGTGAAAGTGAAAAGGGAGCAACGTAAGAATTATACCTGATCTAACGTTTGAGTACTGCTGTGGTGGTAGAGAGTTTCATCAGAGTTGTTCAACTGATAAGGACTGGCCTTTCCTTTCTCTACGCCGTTGGAATGGGGAATTCGCTCGTTCATCTGCGCATTGCGTTCGTTCATTAGGTTTTCGGGCGAACCCAACTGGTGAACTGTGTCCTTTTGACTGTACTGTAACAAATTATCTCCCGATGGGCTAAACGTGAGGCCAACAATGCCATCCTCTTCCGTTGTAAACAAAGACTCGGTTTTTTTCCGGTATAGTTGCAAGGAAGGAACCTATTCGACGCGAGATGAACAAACAAATTAGAATACGGGAAAAACAACGCAGCCAAGCTACTGTACGCACAATGGAAAGTTGAGACAAATTGGATGAAATCTCGTCCGCTTTGGCTTCTTCGTTGCCTTGGGTCTCGTCTCCAACGTGGCCGTCGTTATTGTTGGTACGTTTGCGGACCACCGAGCGACGCAACGTAGCTTGACGCAAATCCCCATTACTGGCCGTCACGAAGGCTGGGTTTTCCACGCCCATTTTGCTCTCAGGCGAGGTGGCAGCAACGGTGGTTAAAGTTTGCGCTGACCCGTCTTTCATGCAAAGCTTCAAGAATACTTCTTCAAGCGTTGGCAAATGGTGACGCGATAACAGATTTTGCGGCGATTCTTCAGCCAACAATCGGCCAGATCGCATGAGCCCAACCTTTGAAAGCAAACGAAAGTCCGTTAGAATTGAAGAGGGTCTCAAAATCCAATGCATAGCAAAGATAGCAAAGAAAATGCAATTAGGAGCGTGGGACCGAAGCTACAATGGAGCAATGGAGCAAGTTGGCAAGTTTCCAATACATGTTACATGGTATATTACCACATGTTCGTCTTTAGGAGGACATACGCGAGACGTAAAATATGGTAATGGTTTAGCTTAGAGCATACGCAGCTAGAAACTTTCTCTTACGCCTTTCTGGAACAAAAGAAGTTTTCACTGCCGCAGGTCGCAAGTCCACGTATGCATCGGCCTGAACTTGATAGCCCTAGCTGACTAACGTTCTGCTAGTTCTCGCTTAAAACATAATACATGCCAAAAGGTTACAACTAACCACGATGACACCAGATCAGCTCATGTCATGCAAGGGTAAACTGTCACTGGAACAAAAGATAACCCTGGCCGACAAACCTGTTGTCTAAGGTTCGGCCTATTCAGTCTTGGTCACTTTGTTAAGGTCATCCACCTTTTTCTCTTTTCTATCAACGGGCAGGTAACAATCTGACAGATTATTTAATTGCTGGGAAATCTGGGAAATTCCGAGATCTCGCCAACTTGCCCTATAGTTTTTTTTTTTATTTTAAAGAAAGTTGTTTACGTCAAAAGCTCGAAAACAGAAGGTCAACGATACTTACGGTATGAGCTTGCCGAGCTTCCTCTATGTAGTGAGTAGTAATAATGACCGTTCTTCCGGAGTCACGGCTCAGGCGGACCAAATGATTCCAAATACTACACCACGAAAAGAAAATCGATCATTTAGAAAATATAACCTTCAATAATTAGAAATAATCTTCAATAATCAATCACCGATGATCAGATCATTAGAAACTCGGAAAGTGTTTACCTTTGTCGCAACAGGGGATCTACGCCGACGGTAGGTTCGTCCAATATCAAAAGTTCGGGTTCATGGAAGAGCGCTACAGCGAAAGATACGCGACGCTGCTGTCCTCCACTATTTGTTTTTAAATGGCAAAATAAACCAAGAAATACTAGAAAGTTAGGAATGTTCTTGGAAAAGAGCCTAAAAAGTGAGTTTACCTGAGGGTCTTGACATAGCGATTGCGAGGTGGCAAATCCAATAGCTTAAACAAGAAATCCATTTGAGATTTGACGAACTCGTTTGGCAAGTTATAAATACGTCCAAAGTATTGGAGCGTTTCTTGGATGGTAAACTCTCCGTACAATGCCAGTTCCTGTCACACATACCAAGAAGGAGGATGTAAACACTCAAAAATGTCCTCAAAACTTCCAATTGTCAAAGTAATTAGGTAACACGAAGGGGTGCTTTACCTGTGGCATGTAGCCCACGCAAGGACCTGGAATGCCGGATTGTTTAGTCCCAGGTTCACCTCCAAAAACAGCGACATCTCCGGAATCAAGGCTTCTTCTTCCAACAATGCAACTGAGCAATGTGGTTTTGCCGCACCCACTAGCACCCAATAACCCATAACTATTGAAACGAAAATAAGTTAAACAAATTATGCCCCAAGTTCATCGAGCAACATAAGAAACTATAGAAAAAATTGATCGAATCTGGTTTCCACTTACATAGTGCCTTTCTTCACAGTCATATCCAAACCTTTCAATACATGGGATTTCCGCTTCCCCACACCGTAGGATTTTTGGGCGTTCCTCACGTACACGGCGTCAAGTACAACAGCGGCATCCACATCGGTAACGCTGCTACTTCCGCTACTCGTCGGCGTCGTAGCTAACGCAGTTCCTTTGTCACCCACAGCCATCTCTTCAGCGTTAGGCAACCTAGGAATCCCCATTGGAAAAAGTTAATTCAATTCAATTCCTCCAATCACGATAGATGCAACACTACTCTTCACTAGCAGCCAAGAAATCGCAACCTGCCAGAACGACCGCAAGTTAGGGACTACGGGGTTTCCAACACACGACTACTACCAGACTCGCCGGCATCTCATCTTGTATCTTCTAACAACCCAACGGCTAAACTTAACCCTGAGCTACTGATCGGCTTTCCACACATGTACAAATGGAATACGAAACTTTCCTCGATCCTAAACGGAACACCTGAACACAATTCCAGTCATTACTGTGTCAAGGGCTTGTCTTCAGGTGACAAAAAAACTGCACAAAAAACATAAGAAAGGTTTAGAAATGTACGCAGACCCCTATGACGCACTCTTCCGTGTTCTGCACGCAATTAAGGTCCTGTCCAGGAAAGTAAACTTAAGAAGTGGTCCTGGACACTCCATTCTTCAAAGATGTCCTCGAGAAGAGCTAAGGAAGAGTTTCCCGATTGTCTGGAGGTTACAAAAGGACAAGTTCAACCTGCTAGCCTCTAACCTTGGCCCCAAAAGAACATCGAACGCACAATTTGAACACAAATTTAGGTGGACACGATCCTTTTCTAGCAAGTTGCACACCCAAATATTCTCGGTTGATTGAAGTCTACGTCCGTTTTCCATTTAAACGCGTTCAAACTCTTTCTTCGCTAAAGGGAAGGTTAGAATCGTCGATAGCCAAGGTTCAGTCGCAAGGTCCACAGGGCTAACGGGGTATTTCATTCAAGCGTTTCTAATTCATGATAGTGCCAAACAATTCCATTCATAGGGCCCACTTTTATTTCTACCGCAACTGCATGTGTAAAAGTAACAACAATAATAAAAAACAGATGTGGAAGTAAACTATTAAACAAAAGCTGCCTTGGAATGCATGTCGTTACTGTCTTTTGTTTAGACCACGATTTTAATAACAGAAATTAAGGCAAGAACATCTCTTTTCCAATTCGCTGCCCAAGTTGCTGTGCTACAATTAAACACAAAGCTGAAGACCACTGACCACTGCCTGGCTCATTACACCAAGGTTTTTATGATAAGTATCGGAAAAACTTTCGATCTTTTTCCCAAGGCCTTTTCTACGACATAAAACATGCTAAAAATGAACCAAACCGCTCAATTTAAATGAAATTTCTCTTTCAAGACGTAACCCTGGACGTTCATCAGTCGACTGTCCGAAGTGTTCCTCTGCGCTATTGTTAACGAGTTCCGCATTTCATCAGGTGGAAAAGCGAAACCCTAGAAAAGGACCTTGGGATGGTTCAGAATCGGGTGCTTTTACACGTGTTGCTTACATGGGATTCGGGAGCTGAAAAGAAAATGGCTCAGAAAGAGAGAAAGAAGGGAGAGGCTGCAACCATCGAGTTCTAGGGCTTGGCTCGAAGGTCTACACTACGGTCCTTACTACTTGTGCGTTCCCCACACTCCCATGGAACGGCATTTGCATAATCACAAGAGCACCTGTGATCTGTAAGTATTTAGGTGCATACGAAGAAAGGGTCCCCCCTTTCTTTTCTCTCACTTGGCGCTCTACCTTAAGAAACGACCGGCCTTCTTTCGCCCATCCCCTGCGTATGGTGATGGGCTACGGAAGACGGTAATGGAACTTCCCAAGCCAGCCCAACACCGTCAGCTCACCTGATGGCCAGGCAAAAAGCATGCCAGCATATTGCCTGCAGTGAAGGATTATAATCGAAAGCCTTTGGCAACGCTGTGCCCCACTTCCGAAAGCGGCAAGTTACGAGAAAAGCTATCGGAGGCCCAATTCCGAAATTTCCCTGACCGCCGAAGGCTTCATCAACCCACATTCTCCGTGTACGATAAACCGGCCACGTTCACTCTCCTTTAACAGTCAACAATTATCTTCCTTTTTTGGTCCAAAACCAGGCAAAAGTAGTCTTTTTCACCTTCCTACTGAACCCATTGCAGCGATGTCTGTCT